>WSXT02098834.1:0-11504 GCA_011762715.2 Neuroterus valhalla
TAAAAAATCAGAACTATTCGACAAATTTAAGGTAAAACTTTAAAATATTTATGGATCTATTTGTGTTTTTGTATTTTTATGGAATTTTGTCAAGAAAGACGAGCTAATTCAGAATTAATTTGATAAAATTTCAACTGATATAATTAAATAATTGCACAAGTTTTAATTGCATCCAATTTTATCTCTGAATAAATTAGAATTTCTTGAATAGCGATACAGTGTATATGTGATTAATAAATCATGAGCCTCTGTTAGCAGACAAGACGATAAATTAACAAATTCGTAATGATCTATGTAATTATCACTAAAAATCAAACGACAGGTTATTTAGAAACATGAAAGTTCGAAGACTAGAATAAATGGCATTTGAGGAATAAGTAGCCTAAATATTTTCAATCCAAGTTTTATAATAAAGGTTCAAGGAAGTAGAAGGTTTACATAGAAAATAGAATAGGCAGATTAGGAATTGGAAAATAAGGAAATATATACCTTCATAAGATTTGATTTCTTCAGACACATCATCGATTCTTTTATCAGTCTTACGTTTCTTAGGATTATGGGATGAGGATTCCTAAAATTATTAATCAAAATCCAGTTTTACAGAAGAAGAAATTCATGTTAAAGGATTTACATCGAAAACGATGACCGAAATGAAAAAAATTGGGAAAATGTTTTGAAAACCAGCTGATCGATGAGTTAGAATATTCAATTAAAATTCCCTAATTTGAAAGTTGTACATACCTCCATACTGGAAAGTTAAACTCGATTAACCAATCGGCGCACGACTTTCCCTAATGACAGTTTCTATTGGATGAAAAAAGGACGAACGCGGACAGCAAGCAGCAGACACAAAGGAATCGAAGTGGTCGATACCAATGCAGAAAGTATCGGTAACTCCATACATCGACCTTCTGAGCATCGGTATCGAGAATCGAAGTATCATCGGTACCACCCATCCCTAGTTATCGAGTATACTGACACCAACGACGACAATGAAAACGACAACTACAACAGATAGACAGACACCAACGTGAAAACTACTTTTTCGGAATCAGGAGGTCTCAAAACGTGGAGATTTCATAAATTCCGCGAAAGTCGATTTTCACATAAAACCAATACCTTCTCATTGTGATGAGAATGTAATAATCAAAAAGACAAGTTGCGTTCGTTGACCAGCTATTTTAGATAAAAAATTGAAGGAGAGCATTTTGAAATTTTTTTTTTTTTTACTTTTTTTCCAAGACTTAAAAATTTCAAGTACGATTTCTTGTAGCAGGTAAAAAGTGAAACAATTCAACCCCATGATTTTTTTTGATAAAAACAAAATTGTCGGAGTTGTGGCATTTTCGAAATTCAAAAATATAAATGAAAATGAGAATTTCTAGACAAACAACGCGAAATATGAAAAAAAGTTTGAAGAAAAAAATTCTTCTTTTTGGTCGCACAACAAATAATGAAAAACACAAAGATTCATTTTTCGGTCAAACTATGTAAGGTACGGGAAAATATAACTGAACTGAAACTGTGTACTCGAAATAGGGTAGCGACCATCAAGCGATAGTCCCCTCGGGATGGGGGCCTCTTTGCAAGAAAATCGCTGGCTCTTTTTCGAGTCTTCTCAAAGTCGACTAGTGACCCTCAAGCATAGTCCTCTAGACATGCGTATGAAACAAAAATGAAATTCAACGATAAAATGAGATCGTGTCTATTCAAAGAACTCTTTATATTGTGCTCGTCGGAAGCAGACCGACTCGAGTTTCATTTGTCGCTTAAAGCGCTATCTATCGTCAATCTTGTTCCACAATTCAAAATATCGAAAAAATTTATAAAACTTAACATTTTGGCCATTCTGACTTACAGTTCGCCTCGAACTGTCATCTGATAACACACATTTTAAAACTTATTTATACACTAGCAAAGATTACAACGATGAAAGTATTGAGAATAATATTCACATAGCATCGCGACAAAATCTTTATGCCCGGACTTTATGTTACATGCCTTTCAGGTGCCCAAATACGGTTTTTGAGTCAGTTGGGAGTTCTCAATGTCGAAAAATACATATCTATCGTTTCGAAGTTTATGTGATTTTATACGGGTCTTTATACTGAGGTATATAATTATCCGTTTTCACCGTTGTATCAAACAATTTTTGTCAAAACATCTTTTATAATAGTTTTGCGATTTCCCAATTTTTTCGCTCTCAAGGTTCCTTACATTCTCATTATGTTTATTTCGCTCTAAACCTTCAGCCAATTCGTCAATTATGTTTCCACGTTGATTTACTCCAAATAGCAACATGATTGGAGTTGTCCCGGTCGTACTGTGAGTGCCATTAGTTAGAGCAAACTCAACATCGGCAATCATTCCTTTTCAGTATAGTAAACAAATACTAGCCATCGCGTTTCCCACAGACTAAACCATCACGCACACCGTACAATTTGTCTTCACTGTCCTGGAATTTTTTTATATTGGTTGTGCGATGATTTATTCTCTAACGTTGGTTTGAGTTAATTATCTCTCAATTAGATCATAAACTGATAATCATAAACCTCACGATTCGTGAGTTGATTTCCCTCTTAACGAGAGTCAGTTTCAGAGCATTACAACCGGCAGAGACCTTGAAACATATTTCTTAGATGTACAAATTGAAATGTCCCAAAGCATAAATGACTGCCGTAGTCATGAGTTCAAAACTGCGATACCTAGACTCAACGTCGCTACTACGCTTTGAACAGTAGAAAATATGATAGAACTGGTTATCGTTATTGGAACGTACCAGAAAACTTGAGAAGGATGTCTAAAATACTTCTTAATGATTCAGAAAATTTTCGACTGATGTTCTGATGGTTGACATAGGGCTGGAAGAAAAAAACGCCTTATCTATCTAAAAATAGTCCCTGCTGATGCAAAACAATTTTGGAGGATTATTACCATTTATGCCCTCGAACAAATTATTTTCATAGGGAGGCGTGCTAACTTGTTTCGGAAGTTTTCTGATAATAGGTTAGAATCCTGTATACATTCTCTACTAGTTGAGTTAATCTTTTTATATTGAATGTTAGTTTCAGTCTTTTGAATTCTAGTAGAATGAATATAAATTATGTTCTTCGAAAGCTGAGGATTTGAAAACAATATAACAATGTTATTTTTGAATATTTAAAATGAGTTGCGAACGTCGACTGGAATACCACATTTCGATGGATCGCCATCATCTTAACGTTCGTTATTCGTAGATAGAACATCCTCATTAGGCTAGAAATCCTTAGTGGAGAGTTGAGACAAATTTTACTCAGATTTTAATAGGTCTCTTGATTGGTCTACCTTCTCACAAAATACAGTTCAAATTTCAGACGCTCCAGCGAGAACTTCCGCTTCTGGTTGTGCAAAGGCCGAAGCAAGAAGCTCTCACTTGAAGGTTCTCTGCATTAAGCCATGTAAATATGAGATGGCAAAGCTCTACCAGGTGGTGCTCACTCACAATGGCGTTAGGAGTATATGCCAGATGGCGTAGCGATTGTGTTCCCCTACTCTCACTCCGCTGGTCTAAGTTCCAAATCACCTCTCATACAGATGTCGAAATAGGCTATTTACTCTAGAGAAGAATTAAGTGATCGTTCAATGTTTAATATTTCTAACGTGTTCTTCTTATAAATTATATAATTCTGAAAATATAGTTTATGAAAGTTAAAAATTTTACATTTTTTATTTAAGCTTCATTAAAATCAAAGTTGTTCAATTGGAACTCTTCCATTTAATACGTAACATGCATACATTATTGAGCGTTTCATCACAATCTTTTTGAAACTTTAATTCAAAAGTTTAAAATTCACAAAAAAATTTGGTCTTCAAGCAATCGAAATTCTCAAGAATAAAATTATATATTTTGGACATGGCCATTACCAAACATGGATAAGCAATCAATTAATTACGATTCGTACACGCTCTTGCATTTACTTCATATGGACGATAAATTTTTTGAAACCATAATCTGGTTCATCAGGATGGAAATTCGCCGTACTGCAGCATCGAAGATCCCGTGTTCGAATCCCGCCAGTGACCTACTTCTGTTTTTTTTTTGTTCCAGCTTTTTGATTTATGTACATGGTTAAGAAATGACACACTGGCGTGGGGCATCGGGAGAAAGGACGCTACTTGAATGCTATACTTCAGAAAAGAGAGCAGGTGGTCAGGGCAGCTACCAACCCATCTGCTCTCTTTTCTGACGTATAGAATTCAAGAAGCGTCCTTTTCCCCGATGCCCCACGCCAGTGCGGCACTTCTTCACCATTTTTTGGTCCTTCGAGCCGGATAGTGGGTCGTCGTGGAGGTGTTGGCCTTGGACATGGCAGGCTCGGGGACTTTGGACTTTGAAATTAATCGCTTTTAATTTTGATTCGGAATCGGTTCCAAATTAACACTTCTTCAAATTTTATTGTAATGCCATATATCTTCATATTTTACCATGGAAATTGAGTCTTTGACAGCTTTCCATTCAAACTTACACAATTTCGAATTGAGACAGGATGAATATTTATTGTCCTCCTTATGACTTTAGTCTGAATATTCTATGATTTCTGACATTTTAATAATTTGATATTCATTGAATTTCCGAAAGCTTTTTATTTGCAATTGTTCTATATTCTCAAGTTTCATCCTGAACCGTTCAACCGTAATTTGAACTTGTCATTTTCTTAGATTTCAATCTTGAATTATTCAATTTTGATTGTCTTGAATTTTATCAATTCTTGAGACGAATTTCTCCAATTTCAAATCGTAAGAATTTTGACTCTCCTGCATTTTTTATCCGTGTTATTGAATTCTGCGTTGAGCTCGCTTAAGTGTTTGATAATGTCACTTCAAGAAGGGAAGTCCGGGGTTCCATTGTTGCTGTAGGTGCTTGTTGCGGGTCCGCGTTATCGGAAGGTTCATGACTTCATAACTGTCTTGTCGCAGCTTTCTCGTGACGCATTCTTGGGGACTGAGTCAACCTCGTTTGTTTATGTAATTCATTTCTCCATTCATCCCCATATTTTTGTCAAAACACGCCCGAGCAACAAAGCATGCCCAAGCGGCAATACACGCCCGAGCGGCAATACACGCCCGAGCGGCAATACAGGCCCGAGCGGCAATACACCCCTGAGCGGCAACACTAGCCTGAGCGTCAAACCGCCACTGACATCAGTTTCCTGAAACTTTCATATTCTATCAATTCATTCTGATATCTTCGATCAAGTCATTATTCTCGTTTTACATCGGTGCTTGAATTTACAACTCAAGTACGGTGATGTGTGAGTGGCTTTGCGATTACCTTGTGCTTCATTGAAGAGCATCTCTTAATGGCGCTCAGCATATTCTCTCTGTAATCTCTGGTGATACACAACTGGGAAGAGCATATCTGTTCTTCGCGCTTGAACCTGCAATTCGAGCGCGGTGATGTGGATGTGTTTCTTCTATGGTTCTGTTGCCGATCATCGGCTTGTGAAATCGTCATGTGCTTCCAAGCGTATTTTCTTCATAAACGTATTCCGCATAGTGCCTAACCATTTTGATTCGCTGGGGTCTCTCACTTCCTTGATTACTGATATCATTGGTTCAGTTCTGCTCTTGATTCAGATAACATTCACTAACTTGCATACGGGAGGAGTCTTGTGGACTTGATGACTTATTCGCGGCAGATTCTTGGTGCTGGTTAATTTCTGAGATGTGTAGCCTTGACAGTTTGTTGGCGGCATAGTTTTATGCCGGGCCATCAGCCTAATTGAGATCCTGGACCTCGATCAGATCATGCTGCTGGTATTGGAAATCAAGCAGTCTATTCAGACAAATATTCTTACGAACATACAGGTTAAATTATACGAATAATCCAATCATTCAAGATAGATGTGAAGAGCTTTTACAGCGTGTTCGGACAAGTTATTGATCTGTGGTTCCAAAGGTTGTACAAGTCGCCTTTCTTTGGTAAGAGTATAGCGCTTCCGAATACCAGGCACTGGAGAATGGGTTTCTTCGACATCAAATATGAGGTGAAGATCCGGGCCATATGTTGGTGCGTAGAAGTAAACTCCTTCCAGCATAAGTTCTGTATACAATCTGGACCAGCAGCGGAGAAGTTCTTTGTGTCACCTAATGCTTTCTCTACATCCTCGGCAGTTATTGTTGGGCGTTCCTCCTCTGATGTTATGAGACTATCACTTGGGTGGAATTTGACAAAAACAGCGAGAGACTGTTGATTCTCCCTTACTTATCCCACCCTTTCTTTCATCTTCTCCCTTTCATCGGACAGTATTTGCATTTTGTTAACGATGTGCTACTTGATGATCATCAATTTTGACAATTCCAATGTGTGATGATGAATCCTTGTTTCGTGAACGAACTTTCGGACCCATGTTGTGAGAGGCACGATGGATTCTATGTAGTCAATCACACACTGCATACGGGGCGCGTTCTGTCTAACACAGCTAACCTTACTGTTTAGTTGATTCAAGCGGTTTTTAGAAGTTGAGACTCTCAACCATTGGTCTGGGACTGATTATTTAACTGTTTAACCGTATTAGACAGAAACATCCAGTAATGGACCCTTTATACACAGAATTCGGCTGAACTCTTAAGTTAGTTGCAAGGAAGCCCCTAAAATAAATACTTGTTTAGTACTGAAAAAGTACCGTGCCAACGCTTGGCTTGGTGAGAAAGAACATAAATGGATACAAGTTCTCGAGGCCCTGGCCTATCCTACAATAGGAACAAGCGCGGGTCATAATTCTGTAAAAATTTTTAACAGTAAAACTTCAGAGCGACACGAGTTTTGAGGGAGATAGAGAGAGATTTGCCTGGTGCTGTTGCGAGGGTGAAGCTTTTTCATGCAAAATTATCCCATTCCTAACCAGATGGAAGCCGTAGATTTGAACAAGAAGATGAAGCGGAGCTGGTCAAAATCAGGCACCACAGGGGAGCAGTAACGATTTCTTGAATCGGATTTAATATCTTCTTCTCTTAAAGGTAGGGAATGACCGAATCGCGATCAATTTGACGTTTTGCCCAGGCAGAATCCGCTGGCAAAGGGCTTATTGGAGGGGCTTGGAACTCTGTCGTGAAATAAATCGTATGGGTAGGTTGGAGGACACCATACGCATAAACCATCTTTCGGGGTGTAAGCGGCTCTACTCTCTTCTGTGTTTTTCAGTCCGTCAGTACCCGTGAGTCCATGAATGAAATTTCCTAAAATATAAGGAAATGCTTTGTGCGTCTGGTCACGTGCAACTGAATGTTGCCTTGAGTTTCTGAAAGGCACTTGGTCGGCTTAAGTGCTAAAGCTGAACCTCTCTCTGTTCTACGGCTTACACATCCTCTGACCTCCCAGGTTTGTGCAAAAACTAATGCTGAATCAAGCGGAATAACTAGAGGAGCTGGAAACCCCTAGGAAATTATTGGAGCTGGACTTAGTTCTTTAGCCAAGCTGGCCCAAGGCGAGGGAACTATGAACCCGAAAATGGCAGCTATTTCTTCCAAAGAGGAAGGTAATATAACCGTGCTTCATCGCCTTACTACAAACCATTGCGTCTGTGCACAGGCGATTGCGCCATGCAGCAATTTTCACGCGATCTCATTCTAATTTCACTTCGAAGATTCGACAGACTCACAACTTGCTCACTTAAACTCAGTACTAAGAGAGATGAGATATATGCGGACCATTTTTCCGTTTCCTTCCCTAATCAGCGGTTCTACCAGCCCTGTCTACCCACAATACACCTTACTTTAGTGTCCATTTTTCATGCTAATCTTACTTGTAGCCTTGTCTTTTTCACTCCTGATTTACTCCCCTCCTTTACTGCTTGCTCGACTTCTTTCATGTACCTTTCCTTTTTTTAACTTGACATTCTTTCGCGACCTCTTGTTTCCTATTCAGTTCCCCTTCCTCCATTTCCTATTCTTTTAATTTGCTTATACTCTTCTGCATCCTGTCTCTCCTTTCCCTGCATACGAGTACTAACCTTATCATTCAATCATTCAAGCTTTTCCAGCATCGTGCCTTCTCCACCAGACTCTTGTGCTCCTCTTCTCTAAAACTTTCTGCCCCTCAGCTGCCCATTTTCGCAAACCCCCTCTCCCTCTCTCCTCTCTAATTTTCCACGTTAATGGCTTACACTTTTCGAAGTCGCTATCAAGAAAAACACTCGGAGCCTATCTCATTGCCTACTTCTATTTTAACCATCAATTTTCTCATTTTTTCTGCTGCCAGGATGTAATATACTATAAAAACGTAATAAGACGCACTTTGAACTACACCATATACTCAATATTGTATCAACTAAAACTATGTGACAGGAAATTACAAACTTCGAAGTACATTCTCAACCTTGAATTCTTTCCAAATACAAAAGGAAAAAATCCAGATGAATCATTCTATCCGAACAAATCGACCCGACATCGTGATGCGTGAGATTGCTTGTCTATTTCACAAAAATTTGAAGGTAACTCATAAACCAATATCATCCTATTGTGATATCGGCAACAGGCAATGTGTACGCAAGATGCTCTCAACATCTTGAACATCTAGGAGTCAGTAAGATATCAGCAGCGGCTTTACACGTGATTTTCTGAAAATTTTTCGCATTAAGGGGAATTTTCTTGACTATAAGGAAGTGGCAAATTAGTAGTAGGTTCTCAACAGATTGGGACTCAAGCTTCCCTCTCATGACTTTGATGGCAACGGTGGCTGTAGTTTAGCTACTGATAGGGAATTCCGTTTCCTAACAGACAGAGCACGAAGTGGGAAGGGAGCAAGAAGGACACCGGAAAGAAAATAAAGGAGAGCATCAAAAGTATATTGAAACGATAGTTGCTTTCCGAGGATGTCGGGGCGCTCCTGGAGCCACTGCTAGGAGTCACTTTGATGAGCTGCGTGATTATTGGACAGATCTCCCTAATCAATGATATGGTCAGTAGGGAAATTTGTAAAGAATGGCAAACAGTGGAACATCAGATATGCCTGCTGAGGATGCTTCGGCTCACGTAAGCGATTTGTAGACAACTGCCCCAAGGGGTATAATTTAGAAGAGTTTTATTTGAAATAAAAAAATAATTGGAGGATTGATGCATCTCTTTTTCTAAAGCGCGACTTTTAAGACCTGAAGGGGGAAGGGCTCCAACTTTGGGACAAAGTTCGCAGCGAAGTTTTCCCATGCTCAGAAAGTTGCAATGGAAAATCCCATAACCAAGGTAAAGGGCATCCAAAATAGTCCACTCATTTTACAAGACTCCGATTAATGGAGATTGAAGGAAAGGTTGGATCAGGGAGGAGGAGGGGGGGCTCCAATGATGAACATTACTTTAAGGGAACTTTCCGACAAGATCTAGTGGATACGGATGGGGCATTACAACGACATTGCATTATTGATGTTCCTGCGCAAACTCTTGATGATACAGAACTACCTCATCTTCTTGAAACAGACTGACCGATCTAATTAGGGGCTGTAGTGGAGATTCAGCTACTAAGAAGACTACTAAAATGGACGTACTATATGAAGAAATATGTTATGCGCCTTTATTTAGTGGCACAGGATTGTAGGCGAAGTGTAAGGAGGAAACACAATCTCACTTCTTACTAACGTACCTGCATCTAGCCACATGAATGAAGGAACATAATTCAGCAGACCGAAAACCCCTAATAACTGTTAACGAATTACTTTCAGCGGTTGGAATAGCTATCATAAGGACTGAGATAGAACACAGAATCCTATTGATGAAATACCTATGGAAGGTGTAGGTAATGAAGAGGTGATTAGGCTGGGGACATGGGTGCTAGAGATTGCTTTCTTCCATCAGTTTTTTCATGAATCTACATCCTTCCTCTTTTCCTGTACACACCAACGATGGCCGCCTTTCCGTAGTTTTACTCTTCTTGCCATTATTATTCTAACATTTTTGTTTTCGGTCTGCTCTTTCGTCCTCAAATATATCACTTATAACCTCTGGAACCATACCTTCTCGGCTAGATATTCCTCCCTTATTCCCATCACCATTCCTCCCATTGCTCTGCCTTTCCTATTCCTCCTCCTTGCATTTTGGCCTTCTTTTTTTTTATACCCAAAAATTAGTTTTCAATTAGCTTCTTATTGCGAATTCTTATTAATATGGACTCACTTGGATTATTAAATAGAGTAACTACCAAAACCTCAATTATTCCAACCTAAAATTTATATATTTTAACAACCAATCATTTACTTATTCTCACATCAGACTTCTCTTGATTTTGAAACTCTACAAATCTCATCATTCTTTTATTCAATTATGAATCCTTATTGATCCAAAAGTTATGGATATTGTGTTTCTTACGCCATACTCACTTATATTTAGACTACAATTAGGAACATCGTGAGTTCAATAAAGTGACTCTCTTATTGATTTTCTCCTCACCTGTTATATGATTATTAGGTTTCCTAATATTTGCCATGTTTAATAATATATGCCCTTGATCAGAAGACTGGCTAGTCCTCGAAACGTTGGGAAAATTCCTTTTTCTAATAGATTGTCTGATAGAGTTGGGATTTCAAAGAACACTCCTTATTCTTCTTCTACATTTCCTATACATTGACTTTTCGGGCATTGAAGGTCTTTAGAAATACAAAATAATTTCCCAAAAAAAGCCAAAGAAGGCAGAAAAATTTGAAATCAAGTAGCAATTAAGTTATATGTTCTAGATACGCCAGATACATGTACGGAAAAGGTGAAAAAGAATGAAGAAAGTCCCTAGAGCAATGGAAAATTATAATTTGAGAAAATTGCTACTTGATTTCGTGTTCTTTTGACTTATTTATCTGTTTTGGAGGATTTTTTCATCGATTTTGATTTAGTTTGGATTTTTATTATTTCAATGGTTTTCACTAGCCAAGTGTATTTTGCATTAATAAATTCTCTTCACAGAAAGTATTATATTTGTGTAAAACCTCAGTATCAGAAACTGAAGGTCAAGTTCGTTAGCTAGCTTTCTTGAATTCAAAAAGTTAGAGCATTTTGAAAATTTTTGAGACCATTTTCTTTCAAGACTCAATAATTGTAAGTACAGTTTCCTGTAGTGAGTAATAAGTGGAACAATTTATCGTCATGATGTTCTTTGATGAGAACAAGATTTTCAGAGTTATGGTATTTTCAAAATTCAAAAATATAAACAAATATAAGATTCTTTAGCTAAACAACGGAAGATATGAAGAAAAAGTAGAGAAGCAAAAATGTTCCTTTTTGGAAGCCCTACGAGATGGATTTCACAAAATCCTGTATTTCCTGAAAAAATCGAAAATTCCAATTTTGATCGCACAAAAAAAATGGAAAATAATCTGTGAACTCGATAACTTTTGAAAGAATGACGATATTTGAGGGCCCTAGAAGATCGTTAGTACAACTTTCTGAATTATGTAAAAAAAAACGGAAATGCATTAGAGTAAAAGGTAATATAGAAAAGTTCGCGTTTCGGACAGATTTTGATCGAGTGCGCAGCACGAGACACA
>WSXT02098856.1:0-11504 GCA_011762715.2 Neuroterus valhalla
GAGAGGAGAAGGGGCGGTGCGGGGCGGGGAGGGGGTAGGTGTAGGTGGGGGGGGGGGGGGGGCGGGGGGGGGGTGTTGATGAGGTTCGAGGATGGAGAGGGGTTGGACGATATAGGAAAGAGAGAGGATATTTTCCCTCGTGATAGAGTTTGAGTCAGAAAGGAAGGATATGTGTAGCAGGGGAAGGGACGGATTTTTCTAAAAGTAATTGTGCTAGCGTTGAGGGGTCGGGTTGGGAGCTTTTCGAAAAATGTGTGTTGATTCTAAAGGGAATGTGATAGGGAGTGTGTGTTGAGGAGAAAGGTCGAGGGAAAGGAGTTTTCTCAACCCTGCTATTATGATTTGATTTGAAATAACATATTTTGATAGGCTACGAACACCTTTCCGTAAAGTTTATTCTTATTACTTATATGACGAAACAAATATTGTGCTTCAGTCTATGAGAAAAATTGAATCCGAAACCTTCATACGATTTAAACTGGAATCAAAGCAGAGTTGTTTTCAAGGAAAGCTCACTTGGCAAGTTTGAATTTCATCGCGGGCTGAGTCATCGTTATACTGAAAAGCGAGAAATAGTTAATAAATCACTCTTTTTTATTTCATGACAGTGCATAAAGCCATTAGGACGAAAAGTTGAACCCTCGAAACTTGATTCGCGTTCTCCAGCGCACTTTTATATACTGTATTAAATCGAGCACTCAAACTGTTAAGGTCTGGGAGATTGCTTAACTACTAGTGCCAGCAAAGCGTCAGGCAAAAAACGATTATGTGTATTATACATGCACTCGAAATACGAGGGGATGTCGCACGTTGGACGATCATTTAGTTCTGCTTCCACGAGCATCGGGGCTGGGTCAAGTCAATATTTGAGTTAATACGCTTTGCGTTTATCGGGCCTACGCCGTGTGGCTTGATTTTCCCTTCAGAGACATTATAACGTTCAGCGAAGTTGAAAATACTGAAAATTTCCGCTGGACGCTCACCACGACCATCGATACGCGGGTCGAAGAAAACGAAACAGACTCGAGACACTGAAATATAATTATCTTTCCACGTGGTCTACCTAAATATTTGCATCAATTTTTATTATATATCCAAAAATTTGATTGAATTTTCAAGTTCATGTTTCTATGTTAGCATATTTTGAGAGCTTAGCCTTTGTTTGTGTAGTTGTCATGTTGTGTAGTTATTCTAGAAATTAAAAATTTTAATTTCATTTTTTACGTTTAAAACAGAAACTACGCGTCCAATGGGGAAAAGTATAGCGAATTTACAGATATTTTCTAAAAGAACAACTTTTCTCTATCAATCTTCTGTGTAAGCTTTAGTCATTTTTTCAAAAATTTTATTAGTACATTTATATAGTTTTATTTCCTGATTGAAATGAAAACTGCATATCATGTTAGAGAAGTTGATAACACATTTGAAGATATTTTACTGGCAAAGAACCTGTGTCTATTTGATTTTGCTTAAGCTTGTGCCAATTGTCAAAAAGTTCATTCTTCATATGGTTTTTTATAAATGAACTTCCTATTTTTCATTATTTTTTGTAGGACCAAAATTTGAATTTACGATTTTTCGAGAAAACTCTAAAGATGTTAAGATCATCTTGGAGGGCTCCCAAAAAGAAGAATTTTTTTCTCAAACTTTTTTTCATATCATGTGCTTATAATTTCTGAGTCTCGGGGAAAAAAGGCCAAAAAAATTTTCGAAATGCTCCCCCTTTTTCCATTTTTGATCCGAAATAGCTGGTGAACGAAATCGACTTGTCTTTTTGGCCCCGCAAAATATATGCCAAAGCACGATCGAATATGATCATTCTTTCGAAAGGTATCAAGTTCACAGATTGGTTTTCATCATTTTTTGTGCGATCAACATGGGAATTTTCAATTTTTTAAAAAATCCAAAAAGTTATATTAACGATCTTGTAGGACATCGAAGATGAAACATTTCTTCTCTTCGATTTTCTTTTCAATCTTGCTTTGTTTGTCTGAAAATTCTTATTTTCGTTTAGATTTTTGAATTTTGAAAATACCATAACTCTGACGATTTTGTTTTTATCCAAAGAAGTTATGAGGATCAATTGTTTAATTTTTTACCTACTACAAGGAACCGTTCTTACAATATTTCAGTCTTGGAAAAAAAAGTCCAATAAATTTCAAAATGCTCCCCCTCCCTTTGATTTTTCATCCAAAATAGCTGTGTAACGAACTCGTCAAACTATGGAAGGTACGGAGAAATGTAAAAGAACTGAAATAAACATCTAAAAAAGAAACACGAATTTTGTAAAACAAATTTTTGATAGAACAAGTAGGTTTTGCTTTATTTATAAGAAATAATAGAAAAACTGAAAAAATGAACTTTTGGACTTTTGCCACAAGATTAGGGAAAATCAAATAGGAGCAAGTTCTTTACCAGGAAAATATTTCTGAATGTTTTATCAGCTTCTTCAACAGGATATGTAGTTTTCATTTTAATGAGAAAAAATAACTATAAAAACGAAGTAATACAATTTTTTAAAAATTAATAAGGCTAGCACAGAAGATTGATCGAGAAAAGTTGCTTACCCAAAAAATATCTGTAAATCTGTTATGATTCTTCGTATTGGGCGCGTAGTTTGTGTTTTATTCGTGAAAAAAGAATTAAAAATGAAAAAATTAAATTTCTAGAAAAACTGCTTATGTAAGAAAAATTAGGCAACAAAACTTCTTCACCGTTTTGGAAAAACTTTGATCGAGTGCACAGCACAAGACACGTGATGAGAATGTATTTGTTAAGGCTGGAGCAGCTTTACCAAAAGAGAATCGACACTTATCAAATTTGAAGTAGTCAGAATTTTGCTTTTGGGTTTCACAAGCTGTTCATACAACAGAAGTTGTATAAAAGTTGACAAAAGCTATTTCTTTCATACTCGCAAAGAAAACGTCCACCACGGGCAATGAGGCGCTACTGTATCAAAACGAAACATGGCTGCCGCAGGGCTTCAGCATGCAGATTATTCTGATACACTCTGAACGTTTATTAACAACAATACTTCCTCCAACAATACTTTTCACTGTAATAGTACCATTCCCAAATTTTCTTACTTTGTGGCAACTCAAATTAGTGTTAATATTTTGCTTGGAGTTGCAATTGACCAAAAAGCACACTCTGCCTTTGCCAGTATCGTTTCCTTTCATATGATTCCATGAGAGGTCCGTTTCTCAACTTTTACATTATCTTTGTTAACTTTTCATTTACTTTAAACTAATTAATATTGCACATAATTAATTATTATCGCGGTAAACAAGTGCAACACGCTTGTAATTAATTATTAACTATTTAGGAGGTTAACTCATAAGGTATGTTTGAATAATTCTAACCTAACCTTAAATTTAAGATTGAGCGTACGAGCGAGAACGAGAGACGCAGCCTAACCTTATTTTACTTAAATCTACTTATTATTACTGTACAATTTTATCAACCTTATTTTTGTGTGACTCCTGTTTCCTTTCCCTTTCACTTTTCTTCAAACTCAACCTTTCCTTTTACACAATCACTCTTTCATTCTATCTCATCCGCTCTTCTAGCTTCCTCCAACTCCCTCATCCACTCCTCCCCCTGTCCTTCTCTCCCCAGAATCATTATCACGTTTTCTCGCCAGCTTCCTTTATCTTCCATTCCTCTCATACATCCTTCCCATACATGTTCCCATGTTTCTTCTTCCCATTCACATTTTCTGCACTTTCATTTCTCATCTTCGCAATACCTTCCTTACCTGATCTCTTCCCCCAATCTAAATTTTGCTATTCTTGTCCATCTCTTCTCTCTAACGTCCATCTCACATATCGTATTTGTATCATTTCCATCTCTTCCCTTTCCTTCTATCCCCATATTTCTGCCCCGTATTCTAACATCGGACATACCAGGGTGTCAAACAACCACATTCTTCATTTCCAATCTTTCTTGAATCTTCTTTTTCCTATACCCCATACCTGCTTCATTACCACTGCCACTTTTTTTATTGTTTCTCTTATGTGTGCCTTATGATCTCTATTTGCTTGCAAGGTGTATCCTAAATATTTAAACTCTTTTACTTCTTCTATCTCCACTCCTATCCATCTCCCAGACCATACTTTTTTTTCCGCCTCCTTTTCTGAACCTCATTATCTTTGTTTTTAACACATTCAACTTCAACTTGTTTTCATCTAAGTATTTCTCCACCGCCATTCCCTCTTCATCTTCTGCTATCTCAACTATATCATCTGCATATGCCAGTGTATATATCTTTACTTTTCCCATCTTTACACCTCCCCATCCTTTTCTCGTCATTGCATCTTCCAAGTCTGAGATCAGGATATTAAACAAAAGTGGGCTAAGAGGACACCCTTGTGTTACTCCTCTCACCAACCAGAAACTATCGCCTATTTCATCGGTTACCTGTGCCCTGCTTTTCGTCTCACGAAAAATTCCTGAAACTCTCTCTATTAGTCCATCCCTGAAACCTATTTTTACCATAACCTTTTCTGACTCTTCCCTGTCCAGAGAATTGAACGCCGCTTTTAGGTCTACGAACATAGCTATTATTCCCCCCTTTTCCTTTTTATTTCTCCTATTTATTATATGATTTACTACGTATATGTTGTCCATCACCCCCTTTCCTTTCTTGAAACCCGTATGATTTGGTGACACTATCTCTTTTTCCTCAACTTCTTTCTTCAATGCCCTGATAATACAGTTACAAATACCTTGTACAAGGTTGGCATTAGCGTCACTCCCCCATAATCCTTAACCTCCTCTCCTTTGCCTTTTTTAAATATTGGTACCACTACACCTTTTTTCCATATCTCTAGCTAACTTTCTCCTCTCTATACCCTATTACACATTATCCATGCCCATTTCTGTAGCTCATTCTCTCCATATTTCTATACTTTGTTCGGAATATCATACAGACCTGGAACTTTCCTTTCTTTTATTATTTCTAAAACATTGATTATTTCTTCTCTTGTTATGACCTCTTCCTCGTCTTTATCCCTTCACTCTCTTCCGCCCTTCCTAACTTTATTCTCTACCCCCCCCCCCCCTAGCAGATCCACGAAATACTTTTTCCATTGTACCATCTTAATATCCTGTTTTACCCCTTTCCTTCTCTTTCTCTCTTGATTTACTACTTTCCAGACCTATTCTTCTGTTCTAGCCTTCTCAGCCTCTTCTTCAAACCTCCTATTTTCCTCCTCTTTTTTCTTGTCACACATCTCAGTGTATTCCTTCTTTTTTATTCTATATTCCTCTCCAACGCTTTTTCTCTTTCTCCATCTTCTTAGTTCCTTCCTCACTTCTTCCTTTTCTCTCTACATTCTTCATCCCATCCATTTTTATTCCCTTCCCCACTTACTTTTTTCTTGCTTGCTGCATCTAACACTTTTTTTATTTCTCCTATCATTATTTCCATCTCTTCATTTACATTTCATTCACCCATTTTTACATCCAACAGCTTTCCTTTAAATTGCTCTTCCCCTTCTATGGACGAATCCCCCTTTCCTGTTCTTTTTTACCTTTATTACCTTTTATACCATATCCTTATCTCTCTTATCACCATCCATCGTCAGTATTGATGGAAAGTGATCAGAATCTATCTATTCTCCTACCTCTGGTTTCTGGACCTTCTCCGTTACCTCGTCGTCTACTTTCACATAGTCAATGACTGTTCCCTTTTCACCTCCCAGACGTGTATATTCACCTTCCTCATCCCCCTCTATATATCCGTTTATGATAAACCATCCCATTTCTTCTAAGCACTTTAGCAAATTCTCCCCTTCCCCATTAGGTTTCTTGTCTGTAGGTTTCCTTCTTCTCTCTTCTCCCCATTCCCTTCCTCCTCTATTTCCTGTTCTTGCATTTAAATCTCCAATTACAAGCTTAACCCCCTCTCCATTTTTTCCATCAGTTGTTTTACCTCCAAAGATTTCTATTGCATATCTCCGTTCACATACACTCCCACTATGGACTATTTCTTCCTCCACCATTCTCCTATTCTTCTCTGCTATATATTCCTTCCTTATTCCCATCACCATTTCTCCCATCGCTCTGCCCTTCCTATTTTTCCTCTTCGCCGTTTGGACCCACCAACTTTAACCTCTTGGCAACCTTCCCCTTACTCTTCCCCATCCTTTCACATTTAGACACGTTTCCATCATCACTACCACCTCCCACTGTTCCAAATTTCTCATTAATTCTCTATCTTTTCTGCAGTCCTGCTACATTCCAGTAACATATTTTCCATTCACCCGTCCCTTCCTTCCCTTTTCTTTTTTGCTCTTCACTATTTTCATTCCCCTTCTTCCTTTCCTTTTTCTTACAGTCCCTCGACCGCGCACTTTTGACAAAATGCTCAAGCACTCGATCGCTCGCAGTTCTCTCGATCACTCGCTCGCTCGCTCGTCGTACTTTGGACACACCATCTCGTTGCGCTATGCGTAGATATAAGAATATTATGTGTATATATGTATATATTAGGAAATAAGTTTGGCTGAGAGAAAAAGGAAAATTTGTTGTATGTAAAGAAACGGAGGTTATGTAAACCTTTAGGAAACAAATTATGAATAAAGAAGAAGAACCTTAAATTTTAGTTCTAATCGTGTATGATTCATATTTTCCGTTCATTTCGAATACAATTTTCTGCTATATACATGAACTGAAATTCATTCCATCTTTCAATGTTTTATAACTTGCATGACATAGTACTTCTTTGTTGATAAAAACCATTCAAACAGGAAATTTAGTTCCTGATCTATTCCAACCTTTTCTATTCTCTTATTGCTTTGAACGATAAAGTAAAATAGTGGAACGATTTTCAATTAAAAATCAAGCTGCACCTACTTTCTCATCTGACTTGAATTGGATTCTAGTCAATCCAATTCGATTCATGCACATCACTCGTTTTGTTTATTTATTTCGGTTTGATTTAAAAAGATCGCTTCCCGAAATGGAAAATATTTGTATGGAGATTAAATATTTTTGAAAATATGTAGTCTCCCAATTTTTCATAAAACTATTCTATTTGTCGTAAATATTTCTTCCTTATGTCGTGACTGATTATTTCCAAGACGAAAATTGTTGGCTCCTCTTTTTATCCCCATCTCCAGTGCATTGAAATTGAAGCCGTTCATTAATGAAGTCCGTGACTGTGGATGGGATCGATAGCTCTAGTATCAAATTTCACAACAGCCAGAGCTCCAGTTTTCTTCTTTCTTTCCTATTTCAATTTCAATTTCCGCGATATAAAATACAAAGAAAATCCTCGACTGTTCGAAAAAAGGAACATATCGATGGATGCAAATATAAAACTATTGCCTGTGTTATCAGAGCGGATGTAACCAGTGCACAATTGCAGAATTTTTTCCTAAAATTATGAGAAATTTCGTGGAAATATACTGATCAGAATTTTTCAGACTGTAAATCTTTATACCCTTAGGAAGATTATTTATTTCCCATGTGAAATTATCTTTATCATACTTTGTTTTAACTAGAGTGGCGTATTTGAGACTAGAATCGAATTTCAATATGTTAAAAATTATAGGATAATATATAAGGTAGAGTGGGGAGTTGTAGGCCAGAGGGAGTTGTGAGACATTTCGATTTCCACCATGCTGTGATTGTTGGGTCTGTTGTATGTACTGTTCAGTGTTTCTCTTGACCCAATCTAACTTGTCGGTGAGCATTCATCGCATCTGCAGGCGTTCTTGGCCTTCATGTGAATCACTCATTTTTGAATCGCACCGAAAGAAAATTTTGATAATTTTTTGCTGCGTTGATAGCGATGCGTTCATTCTCAATAAGTCCGATATGGGGAGTTATGAGCCACCAGTTGTAGGAAGTTGAAGGGAGTTGAAGAAGACTTCTGCATCATCTGTATGGGTACAATGCCGAAAAAATATAATAGAAATAACGCAATACATTGTAACATGTGCGACCGTGCTGTGCACTAGAAGGGTGCCAATATGACGACTAGGTTATAGACCTGGGTTAATTTCGAATCTGAATAATTTATTCAAATCTTCTAGTAACATCAAATTTATCTTGAATTTCATTTGCTACTACTTAATAAAAATAATTTATAAAAATATGCAGTTTTCTGACATTTTTTTACATGGCTCACAACTCCCCATCAAAATTACAAATGCAAATTTTTTCAGGTTTTGCAGATTTGCAACATTTCATAGACGGCAATGATATTTTTCAAATTCTTTTGTCCAGTAGTTGTGTTTAAATGTCCTCGGAAAATTCAACTTAAAACATTTAGAATCTATCGATTTTTATGGAAGATATACTTCGAAAACAGAACCCGGCTCACAACTCACCACTCTCCGCTAAATAATATATCAAAATTAAAATTTTACTTCCCAAACTTATCCTCGTCCAAAATATATAAAAGATATAATTTTATATAGGGAAGATAAGGAGGAGGTGATGTTGAAGAAATGGCAATTATATGGGAGTGTATAGAGAATAGAAGATGATTGGACAAGGTAACAAAGGAATTTGCAGTATTAGTTGAGAAAAGTAGCGAAAGAGGGGAAAAGAAACGGAAACGAAACGTGGGTGAGGTATGGGAAATTAAAAATATAAGATTTTGGCGGGATTGGGATAAAGAGGCAGAACAGTTAGTAAAAAGTGCGGTGTCGAGGGACTGGAAGAGAAAGGAAGGGCAGGTGGGGGATAAGAAATAAAAAAAAATAAAAAAGAAAAGGAAGATAGGGATGAATGGAAAATATGTTACTGGAATGTAGCAGGATTGGATGGAAAAGATAGAGAATTTATGAAAAATTTGGAACAGTGACAGGTGGTAGTGATGATGGAAACGTGGCTAGATGGAAAAGCATGGGAAAGAGTAAGGGGAAGGTTACCAAAAGGATACAGTTTGCAGATTCAAAATGCAAAGAGGACGAATAGAGAAGGCAGAACAGTGGTAGGAATGGTGATGGAAATGAGGGAGGAATATCTATCAGGGAAGGATAGGAGAGTAATGAAGGAGAAAATTGATAGATTGTTGGTAGCAGAGATAAAGCTGGGAGGAAAGAGATGGAAGATAGTGGGAATGTATGTGAACGGAGATATGCAGGTGAAACCTGAGGAGACAAAAGGGCTGATGGGAAAAAACGAAGAGGGGATTAGGCTTGTAATAGGAGGAGATTTTAATGCAAGAACAGGAGATGAATGAGGATGGGATTGGGGAGAAGAGCGAAGAAGAAAATACAAAGACAAGGTACTGAATGCGGAGGGGAAGAAATTGTTAAAGTTCTTCGAGGTACTGGGATTGTTCTTCATAAATTGCAATATAGAGGGGGATGAGGAGGGCGAATATACACGTTTGAGAGGTTGAAATGGAACGGAGAAGGTCAATAAACTAGAAGTAGGAGATTAGATAGATCGTGATCACTTTCCATTAATTCTGACGTTATAAGGGATAAGGGTATCAAAGACACGGGTAAAAAGGAAGTAAAGGTAAAAAAAACAGGAAGAGAAGATTGGTCAATAGGAGGAAAAGAGCAAATAAAAGTTAGGCTGAAGGATATAAAAATTGGATGAAGAAATGTTTACGAAGAGATGGAAATATTGATAAAAGATTAAGAAGAGTGTTTAAGGAAACATGTAAGAAAAGAGTTAGTAAGGTAAGAACGGGAATGGATGAGATGAAGAACGTAAAGAGAAAAAGGAGGAAAAGAGAAAAGAACTAAGGAGATTAAGAAGAGAAAAAAGTAGTCGAGATGGATATGAAAGAAAAAAGGAGAAAAACACTGAGATGTGTGATAGGGAAAAAGAGGAGGAAAATAGGAGGAGAAAGAGAGGCGGAGATGGCTAGATGGAAGAAGAGGTTTGGAAAGTAGTAAATAAAGAGAGAAAAAGGAGGAGTAGGGTGAACTAGTATAAAGCTCCGGGTATGGATGAGATGCCAAATGAAGTATGGAAATATACAGAAAATGGACTGAAGGAATGAGCGTGGATAATGTGCAATAGGTTATGGAGAGGGGAGGGTTGACCAGAGATATGTAAAGAAGGAGGAGTGGTACCGATATTGAAAAAGGCAAAGCGAAGGAGGTTGAGGATTATAGGGAGTGACGCTATTGCCAACCTTGTTCAAGTTGTATGTAACGGTATTATCGGGGAAGCCAGAGAAAGAAGTTGAGAAAAAAGAGATAGTCGCACCAAATCAGATGGGGTTTAGAAAATTAATGGGGGTAATGGACAACATATGCGTTGTAAATTATATAATAAATAGGAGGATTGAAAAGGAGAAGAGAGGAATGATAGCTATGCTTGTAGACCTAAAAGGGGCGTTCTATTTTCCGGACCGGAAAGAGATGGAAAAGATTATGTTAAAGAAGGTATGAGGGAAGGTCTAATAAAGAAAGTTTCAGAAATAGGTCTTGAGACAAAAAGCAAATTACAAGTAGCCGATTATTTTTGGTTGGTGAGAGGAGTAAGGTAAGGGTGTCCTGTGAGTCCACTTTTATTTAATATCTTGATCTCAGAATTGGAACAAGTTACGAGCAGAATAGGGTGGGGAGGTGTCAAGGTGGGTTAAGTAAAGATATCTACACTGACATACACAGATGATATAGTAATGATGGCAGAGGATGAAGAGGAAATGCAAGTCTAATTACAGGGTTGGAGAAAAACTTAGATAAGTTTAACTATTTGGGATACACCTTGCAAGAAAATTGAGATCATAAGGTACATATAAGAGAAAGAATAAAAGAAGCAGCAGGGGTAATGAATTAGGTATGGGGAATAGGGAAAAGAAGATTCAAGAAAGATTGAAAAAGAAGAATGTGGTTGTTTGAGGATATGGAAGAGAAATATGGGAATAGAAGAAAAGGGAAGAGATGGAAAGGTTAAAGGAACAATATGTGAGAGTTACTCTAGGAGTGGATTGGAGGACACCTCGATATATGGTGAGGGAGGAAATGCAAATGATAAATTAAGTATCAGAGGGAGTTAGCGAGAGAATGTCTGAAGAAGGTAGAAGAAAGAAAAGTGAGGGGGATTGAGGTAACAAAACGGGAAAAAGAAAGAAGGAAATTCCTTACAGACAGACATATAGGTGAGCCAATTGGAGTTAACTTTGAAGAATTAGAAGGTAAAGAGGAGGACAGTCATATATTAGAAAGATGGCGAAGGATAGTAGAATCCAAATTCAATAAATAATAGAAGATAATAAAAAGGAAAGGATTACCATAGTATTTGCAAAAGGGGTGGGGAGAAAAGAGATGCACAAGAATAGCAAGATTCGGATTGGGGAATAAGTTCAGGGAATGGATGTTTCGGGGAGAAAGGAGAAAGGAAATTGCAGAATATGTGAACGGGAAGAAAAAACATGAGAGCATGTATAAGAAGGATGTATGAGGGGAATAAAAGGCAAAAGAAACTGGCAAGAGAACGTGGTAATAATTCTGGGGGTGGAATGACGGGGGGGGGGGGGGGGGAGCTGGGGGGGAAAGGGAAGTGAAGGGGTTGGAGAAGGG
>WSXT02098867.1:0-11159 GCA_011762715.2 Neuroterus valhalla
TTCTATATGTTTGGGCTATCATCAATTCGATTATCAAATTTGAGTCAGCTGAAAAAATCTCGCAGAGCAACAAACTCGCAAAATGTTTTCCTCACAGACTAAGAATAATTGAACAACAAAAAATCATTTTGCAAATACTGTTAGATACGATACATTTCCAAATTCCATCATAAATATCACATAATTTGAAGATTTTCTACCTCGTTTTATTTTTGAGAGAAACGTTATCTCTTTTTCTATAAAATGTCTCCAGGTTTCTTGCCACATTCGTTAGAGACGGCTTGACAAATGGACCTGGGTCGGAAGCTTGACGCTTTCTTGTACTGAGATTTCCAGAAAAAGTGCAAGGGACTCGATGACATTGGAAAGAATTTCCAGGTGGATGACTCTACAGAAAAATAATATGGTGTCTCAATGCTATGATAACCTTCGTGCAATGTTTAATCTCAGATAACTGAAGCATCGTCTTCAAAAACATAACACAATGACTCTAATTTCAAGGCCCACCATTCTTTCAACATTTTCCATGAGCGCTAATATTATCTAATTTTATGGTGGCGCTCGAATATCCCTGCAAAACAACTCTAGAAAAAACGTTATATAATTCCACTGTGGAAGATTAAATAACGGTTGAGATTAACGGAGAGTGGAGGGCAAAAAGAGAGTAGCTCCTAATTTTGAAGCGATCTCTTTAATTACTAAAAGGATTTTAATTAACACTTTAATACCCAGAGTAGAGAAGGAGTTAAGGCGGAACAGACGAGGAATAATGAAGAGCTTAAGTCGATACAAGTTAGGGATATATGCGTTTGCCTCCGCTGCATCTGAATTGAGCTTAGTTTATCCTCCTACACGTAGCTCAAACTCATTACCTAAGTTAACTATTACGGACTTTATGTCGTGTATATTTACCGTGTCCATATATGCAGATCTATACTTCCTCTTATCCGCATCGTTCACGCCGTTATAACAATCCCCTAGTATTGCTGAGCTTGCTTACAATGCAGCTTCTGCAGTCACCTACTTCCATGAAACTTACACAGAATATTTCGCTTAATTATTATTGTTCTTCGCTCAAATTGTAGCTAATCTGTTGACAATTCTGTTCCTCGCATTCAACAGGAGCATTTTAAGCTGGCAAATTTAGTTTCAATCGATAAAACTGATGATGGAGAAGCAATATTTGGGAAAATATTGCTTCAAATATTTCAGCTCCATTCGCTACAGTTTTATACTTCCGGTAATAGTTCGTGCACTGCTAAAAATTTTTTTAACCGCATTTACACTGAAAAATTGTTGAACAAGCTGCCGAACTGGCGCTAGCAAAGCTATTTCGAAAGCTATACTCGACCAACTCGCGAGAGAATCTGCATCAAATGAAGAAGTTGAGACCCACTCTTCATGATGGTATCCAATCTGATTATTATTTTCTGCTTCTATCGACTGATTCTACAGCAACGATCTTACAATCCGAAAACGCACGGAGGAAAAAGCTAGGCTTATTTTAATTCATACATTCACCCACTGGGATTCAGCATGTTTCGTCAAAACTACTCTTATTGATTCGCTAAACAAGAGAAAACTACATGAAGATGCCCTGGCAACAGATGAAGTGAGGCATGAAAAAAAAAGATGCAGTGAAAGTAAGTTCAGCTTTCTGATGTGCATACCCACGTCCATGAATACATTGAAAATGCAGGACATAACACATCCTTGCCTTAGGCAGTGCTTGATAGCAGACCAATCACTTAGTTGTCCATAAACTTCTACACTCGCTTGACTACCATTATACATTGTTTTTGTTGCGTTCAAACTCCGATAATTTCCTCCATACTTGTTCAGAACTTTTCATAGTTGACCTAGATTTCTGGTTTGGCTCCATCTAGCCTGTGAAAGCTCTTTCCAGGTGAACAAAAACACAGTAAACTACTTTGTTCACTGAAAATGTGAATGTGCATGTTTTGTGTGAATATAATGGCCGATTCAGAAGCAATAAAGTTAATTTGTTTTAAGCAGAGTAAATAATATATAATGCACCTAAGGGGAGACCTTGGCGCATACAAAATTTTTATAACAAATGGATGATTTCAGCCATTTCTCGAAATGCAGTCATGATATTAGCCAATATTGGTGTTCGAAAAAAGGTAGCATGATCCCAAAGAAGTTTGAAATTCGTTAAAAAATTTTCTATGAATTTCCGGGAATTTATGGAAATTTCCGATCATTCGTGGTAATTTTACAGGAAAATATGGTGACTTACCATAAATCACCCATAATTCGATTTTGGAAATTTCCATATATTTCCGGAAATTTCTGATCATGTATGGTAATTTTATAGATGAATATTACTACTTACCATAAATCGGACAAAATTCAATTTTGAAAATTTCCATATATTTCCGTAAACTTATGGAATTTTTTGGTCATTTATAGTAATTTTACAGGAAAATATGATGATTTGCCATAAATCATCCAAAATCTAATTTGAAAAATTCCTATAAATTTCCGAAAATTTATGAAAATTTTAGGTCAGTTATAGCAGAGGTGTCCAACGAGTGAGCAACGGTGTACATAACTGTCACTCATTAATCCCCTCTCTTACCGCCTTGGATGCATTCATGCGGCGAGCGAGAAGAGAATTCTCGATGTAGCCATCGGAGAGGGGGAAGAAAGGAGAAGCGCGCCAATCTTGCGTTGGACACCCCTGATTCATAGTAATTTCACTCGTAATTTATGGTGACTTACGATAAGTACCACAAAGATAAATTCAAAAATTTTCCATGAATTTCCGGAATCCATAAATTACCGTAAAATTCTTTTATTTGCAACCAAAGTTTCCTCAAAGTTTTTACGATGAGTGGGATGATTATCGTAGAATGAAAGCTTATAGATGTATAATCTTCATTATTCATCTCTGACGTCGTTTTTAACTCCCTCGGGAGTGGAGAGTCATTTTTAATCCCAATAGAGTCAAAAGTAAAGCTTTATCCCCGCTTCATAGGCATCGAAAAAGCCTGAAATCATGCATGTACATTAAAAGTACTCCACTCCAGCAATGGAGGAGCAAAAGTGATTCAAGCTTGTATAAAATTGGTTCCTGTAGTGGCACCATCTGAGACCAGGCGCGAATCCAGGGGGGGTGCCCCCCCCCCCCGAATTTTTTGACACTCTGCGTTTCAGGTTAGCGCGGTTGAGATGTGCATAAGGTGTACTTTCTTCACTCATTTCGAAAACACCCCCTGAAATATTTTTCTGGAACCGCCCCTGTCTGATACAATTTCGGAGAAGCCTTCAGACAGTTTCAAAGTAACAGGCAATTTTTTCGTACAATTTGACGAAATTAAACTTCGTCAATTGGTCATACAAAAGCGTAAGTGCGAGTAAGGAGCCTATAGATGGCGCATTAGAGCGTCTTTATCGCACTTCAGGATTCGGCCAATATAAGAAAAACCCTTCTCAACAGTTGCTGCAAGAAGTAAAGGGTCCTCTTAGAGCCGTTCTCCATTTTTCATTTTGCATTGTTGGCGACGCTGAATAGTCGAACCACTCAGGTGGCAAACTTCTCGCTCGTCTCAAATCAGTCACTTTTCCATAGAATTAACCTAGGAATTTTACGTCACTGTTTCTAGAAAGAAAATCCTCCGAATTTGCTATTGTTCAAAGAATGGTTACTTCCATCCGATTTGATCGCGCGCGAAATTGGAGATAGTTGTAAAAAATACAATTTCCAAGAATCAATAAAAACGTGAATTTATATTGAGAGTAAACAAATGCTAGTTAGAACGGGAATTTAGAGGAAATAAAAAATGTTCCTGATTCGAAAACAGGTCCCACATTTTTTAGCAGAATTCAAAGAAAATTATTAATATGACATTTGTTATACGCGACTCACATGGAACGAGATTTTTTTCCTTTTATTCAATTAAAAATCGTCTCGCAGACGACACTTATTTAATCATTTGACAATTATTCTAGCTATTAAACATAAACCTAATGTGCAATTCGATACTAAAACATTGATGCGAACCTGTCGATCATCGGACAGAAAGGTAGTATCCTTACCTGTATCACGAAAATACCTGCGGGTAGTATGTTCCTGGCAATATAAGAAAGACACACTTTCTGCGAACCAGCGGAGCATCAGATCAGAACCGTGGTGTAGAGGAGCGTCGTGAAGCCACGCAAGTGACAGCTCGACGCGCGCATCTCCCTCCACACGGTTCTAATGCTTTGCTCGTTTCCCGTGAACCGCAAGAGTATATAAGGCGAGTCCCGACTAAGATTGCTCAATCCAATTCAGACCGAGTTCCACTGCTGAAGTTATAAATCCGCTATCCAGATACTATGGTGAGTCTTCTCCCCCATTTTCCCTCTTCCTCCTTCACTCTCCTGTAGCGTACATACATGCTACCAGTCAGTCAGCGTGCATACATGCTGTCGCGACAAGGCCTGAGTTTCCCCTTAGTGCTACCACCTCCCACTTTCCTCCCCTAATCCGAAAGCGTAAATTTAATACATGCTATCAAATCAATCTAAGCCTCCTCTCCTCCATCGCTTAGCGGGTATTCTTGCTCTCCCGACAAAGATTAAAGTTGAGCTTAGTGATTCTTTCTCCTTTTCCGAACTTGAATGTATGAACAAACTCTCTTAAAGGAGCTCGCGAAACTTCCTCCTCCCTTACTCCTGAGGAGAGGAGGAACGACGAAGCTTCACTAGAGAGCCTACTCTGTCTTATCAGAAGTGCTGGCCAGAAACCAACTCAATTGACCCCTGGGACCTAGAGACGGTATCTGCGCCATCTCTAGAGCGTATGTCTACAGTGAGCCATTCTTCCACAACGTTCAGCTATCTATCCCAAAGTCACCAGGCCTAAGTGACCGACGCAAGTTACTTGCGCACTACCCAGTGCACATGACGTCCAAGGAACCTGGCCACTCTGCATTCTATTTCTCCGTATCCTAACCTCTTCCTACCCAGACGATATGGAATCCCTTATCTGCCAGAAGTGGACTGCATATCACATTGTTAAAAAACGTTCAATACTCAGGGCAATATCCTCGATTGTTCTAGAAACACTAGTTACATTTTAAATGAATAATTAAGGACGGAATATGTGACACTTTTTGAGTTAAACTTTATAACAGATTTTAAGGTTGGTTTAAGATGTTATGTGATATTTTTACCTTGGGAAAATTGAAAGTTTATAAATTTAAATGTGAAAATCAGTTTCATAATTACCTGTTTTTTAATCTTCTTTTATAAATCATTTGCCACGTTTATCTTCATTTGGCTCTATATTCAGGATATAACATTCTTTATATAAGAATCTTAAAGCAGACTTAGAATGTTCTGCTAAAGCTGTATTGTCTTCTTTTTTCTGAAGATTTCCCATGCTCTTCAGTTATAACGCATATAATTTTCTATTTCAAGTTATAAATCTAGGAAATTGATTTTGTTTTCCTTTGCTTATTTTTTTTTACTTTTAGCCATGATACCTTGCACGATAAGTGTAACTCATAAAGAGGACACAGTCTCCTGTCAACATGCCAACAGCAAGCGGTGTTCCAGTTCGTTTACCCATCCAAGTTCTTACGGCACCCAACACTGCTCAACTTCAGTGATCGGACGGAAACTGGTTTTTCGAGCGTATCATGGCCGTTGGCAAATTAAATCGTGATTTTTAGTTTTTCATCAGCTGAATAAAATTTTTAAAGAATGTCATCTTCAATTTCTGGAAGACAAATAATTGTAGTTCATATTATATTTAGAATTTCTTTTTCAATATTTTCCATTGAGATATTTGCGGCTGTCGCAGAAATTGGTGACCTCATTGAGAGTGTGAACGTTTATTTATAAAACAAAACATGATTGGATTTGCAATGAAAAGATTCTAAGCATAGGACGAGAACCTTATCAAAGTTTTTTATATTTAAAAAATTACGTTGCTCAAGTTCTTTTCATTTATTATTTATGGAGATCAAAATAAGTTTCCACGATATATTTGTATGCGTTCAAACAATGACAAGCGATTTTCATCAGGGATGAAAGGCCTTTCTTCCTTGTAAAAACAAATCCAGAAACAAATTGGGAAGCGAATCAGAATTGAAAAGGGTATGATCATACGATTGTGGATGGGAAAGCGAGTGCAAGTGTAAATAGGAAAGTGTGCAGAGGAGCTGATTACTATGTAAAACGTGTTGCATGTATGGTTTTTTCCCTTCCTTCTCTTTCGCAGATTCCCGTGGATTCGGGCCACCCGTTACAATTATGCAATGTCGTTCAACGTTTCCCAATCACGTTTTCGTGCCTTGCATTCTCACGGAAGCCCTTGTCGGTGACTTCCACCTCGAATGCGATATGCTGAACCTAATCTGGAATTCAATTCTTATGGAGCCTGGTATCAAAGAGCGTTTGTGGCATTTCAAGGTATGAATTTTAAAAAGGGCTTCGTTACTTCTATTATGGACTATTCAATAACATTCATCACTTTAATTCTGCCTTACTTTTGATTGTACTCAAAAATTTTCCCGGATGAATTCCAAGCGTTGATGATGATAATTTTCAAAACTGATTGCTTTGTTAGATGAGTTTAGAAGAGAATTAAAGATTTTGAAACTTCAAGATAAAATATTTCTGGGATTCTGATTAATTATCAATCACACAGTTGGATTCTCAACCAAAAAAGTTAAGTGCCACCCAAGTACTTGGAATGTGAAAATGATCATTTTAACTTTGCAGCAAGTAGAAGAATTCGTACCCATAGGAACAGAATTTTCAACAAAATATAGTCAAACAATATGCAGACTATTAAACAAAAATTTAAATTTCCACCAAACAGAGTAGTGTGTACAACCAAAAAGCATCAATTCTGGAGCGGAAGTATGATCAGAAATACTTTTCAATCAAAAAGAATAATTTTTCACTATGGAAGATAAATTTTCCACGAAGCAAGATTGCTTTTCTATTGAAAAAAGAATTTTCTATCCAAAATGGAGGATTTTCCAAAGGAACTTCAAGTTTCAACCAAACAGTGGAATCAGGAACCAAAAGAGATAATGTTTGGCACAAAAACAATAGTTTTTTTAGGTATTTCGAAGGGATTTCGAAATATTCCAAAATAAGTCACATAATTTCAAAGGATCATAAGGGACACCGAAGGATTTCGACGTATATTTAGGGCTTTTGAGGAACTACGAACGATTTTCGCGCATCATAAAGAATTTGACGAGATTCCAGAATGTTCTAGGAGATTCTAAAATGTCTCAGAAAAAATAACAGGATTCGGGAGGATTTTGAGAAATTTCGAGAGACCACAAGGTATTTTCAGGAATTCCGAAGGATATTAGGGGATATAAATTGGATTCAAAAACTATGGAGGTTTAAACGAATAGTAATTTGGAGGTTTTCGAAATATTTCGCGGAATTTCAAAGAATGTTGAAAGATTCTAAGGAATTCTTGAAAAATACAAATTTTCCTAGAAAGTACTCACAGAACTTATCAGGAAAATTAGATATTTTCTAATATAATTAAGGTATATCAGGAGATGTATAAAGTATCACCACATATTTGAAAGAATCCGATAGAATTCAAACGGATTTCGAAGTGTTAGAGAAATCTCGTTTGATTCGAAATATTCTAGAAAATTTGAAGTATTTGGACCAGATTTTATAGATGTTGAAGGATTAAAATAAATTTTTCTAGGATTTTGAATATTACAATCAATTTTCGAGGTTCTAGAATCTTTTACGGAATATCCAAGAATTGCAAGCAATTTCGAATGTTTCTTAAGGCGCAGATTCCGAAGATTTCAAAGAATTTCAAAGATTTCGATGGATTTTGAGAGAATTGAGAAGATTCTAAGGGACCTCGTAATTATTCGAAATATTTACGCATTTCAATTATTTCAACGACTTTCGTTCAATTCTTAGGTATTTTTATGCGATTTTGAATATCTCTAGCTAGATTCGGAGAATCGAAAATGCAGGGATTTCGATCCCTTCTGGGAATCGAAGGACTGCAGGTAATTGAAGGAATCCGGAAAATCCAAGTAGTTCAAAGAATTGATAAAAACTGAGCATCCAAGAAATTTGAAAAATTCAAGGTAATCGAGGAATCAAGGATTTTGAGGGATTTAGCAAACTCAAGGAATTCTATGGATTTATGTAATTTTGATGATTCGATGAATTTGGGGAATCGAAAATGCAGGAAATTTAATCCCTCCCTACTGGGAATTCAAGGACTTCAGGAAATTTTATGAATTCACAAATCCAAGTAATTCATAGAATCAAAAAAATTGGGAATCCAAGGAATCAGGAAAAACTCCAGGTAATCGGGGGATCGAGGATTTTTAAGAATTTGGCGAACTCGAGGAATCCTATGAATTTAAGTGATTTCAGTAGTTCGATATATTCGGAGAATGAAAACATGCAGGGAATTTGATCCCTTCTGGGAAGAAGTTCAGAAAATTCAAGGAATCCATTCAATATAGAGGATTTAATGGGATGCGGGAAATTCGAGGTATTGAGGTAATTTTAGGGGATTCTCTGCATGCGAAAAATTTGAAGTAATTCAGAAAGGGGTATTAAGAAATCCGAACAATTCAATGAATTCTCAGAATAGATTATTCAAAATATTTCGAGATTTTAAGATATCCATAAGTTTTTGAACTCATATAATATTATAGGGATCTTGAGAATTCAAGAACTTCAAGAAAATCGGAGAATACAGGGGATCCCCTGAATTCAGAGAATTCAAAGAATCGAGGAATTCAAAGGATTTAATACATTTGAAAATGTTGAGGAATTCAGGGAATCAATGGAATGCAAGCGATTCAGAGAATTCAGTAACTCCGAAGAATTAAGTGAATTCAAAGAATGTTTCAGACTCAAAAACACCAGTGAACTCGAAGAATTAAGAGAATTCCAAGAGTTCACGCCATTCAGAGACTCCGAAGAATCTAATGAATCCAAGAAATTCAGTGAATTCAGAGAGTGCTCTTTGTCATTACTTAAGCTAAATAAGAACTTTTGTGGGAGATAAATTTCTAAAAATTTATCTTCCATAAATAAATAAATGAATAAATTCCGAAAAATTACAGGAAAGTTAAATTTTTAAACAAATTGCCTAGATTTCTAACCAAAGAAAAGAAACTCCTACCAAAAGATGAAGTATTTGTTATTTCAACAAAGAAGGTTTCCCATTTCAAACTGAAAACAGTTCGATTGAACCAGGGAAGAACAAACAATTTTGATCAGAACATTTATATTCCCAAACAAATAGATGAATCTTGAACCAAGAGGATGGATTTTCAACAAAATAATTGAATTTTCGAACAGATAACTACTAGTTCATGTTTTAACTATAAAAGACATATATTGACCTTGAATAAGATGCAACAACCAAATAATACAAACTTCAACCAAACAATATAAATTCTTTATCCTAACTATAATCGTAGATTTATTAACGAAAAATAAATCTTGATCGGAAATGGTTAGGTTTTCAACGGAAAAGACAAGTTTTTATTTCAAGCAGGATAATGTTCAGCCAAGAATAACAATTTTTCATACGAAATACATAACATACAATACAATACATACATTTTTCATTCATAAATATAACTTCTAAAAGTAGTTGAATTTTTTGCTTGAGACTATAAATTTCCAACCGTGAATGGAATATTTGCATATTCAATTTCTAAAACCTCTGGTAAAAATTACAACAAGTAGTCAAGTTTTTATGAACAAGATGAATTTTCAATCAAAAAACTGATTCTAAAAGAAGGAGTTAAAGCAGAATACACTATCTACATGCATTTTGGAATCGGAAAGACAAACTTCCATCAGAAGAGTTGAATTCATAACAAAGAGTTTTCAGTAAAGAGAGAAAAGAAAAATTTAAACGAAGCCAAAAAAACTAATTTTCGACTAAAAATTTCAATTTCCATATATTGAGCATAAATATGTATGGCTCCCAAAATGATTATTTTGATTTGCAACTTTCTTGTGGTAGCTAAGGGATTCTATATCGTCTGCACTGAGAAAAAATAACGCGATGGTTGCTGATTTCAACCTTACTGGTTACGGTAAAGATAATTTCTTTCGACATCAGCTGACTTTACGGTCAGAACCGTACACACACTGGTATCCACCGTCATCATTGCGTTGAATAACAATAGTCTGTTTAACTGTAAATATTACTCGTGTTAAGAGCTACGTTCACGCCGGGGCACCGTATTAGATCCGCTTTGCTCACCGGACTGAGTACGGTTGAACACACGAATATTTACGGGAACTCCCCGTGTTGATTTTTGCGATTGGCTGTTACCAATACAGTCATTCGTAATGTTCAATACAGCGCAGCTGATGTGCATTATTGTTATATAAGATAACATGTTATATACAAGATTGGTGCCACCCAGGTGCGAAATTTGGTTGGCAGCCAGAGTCGACGGTCGGTTCAAGGTCGGGCCGGCTTTGGCAACCGAATTTTGCTAACCAAGGTTGGCCCAACTATAGCAATACGAAGCCACCTTAGTTGCACCAACGTAAGAAGCCGACATTGGCTTCCAAAATACACCCGACCGTCGGTCCAACACTGGCCCAAGGTTGGGTCCACGGTCGTTCAAACTTTGGCATACTAGTTCAAAATAACCATTAAATTACGGGCAGCCCGACGTTGGGCGATAGTTGGCCAGACCATCGATGTATTATCATTCACTGCAACAAATATCACTGCTGCCAACCGTCGGTCCAACTCTGGCCCAAGGTTGGGTCCACGGTCTTTCAAACTTTGGCAAATTGGTTCGAAATAACCATTAAACTACGGGCGGCCCGACGTTGGGCGATAGTTGGCCCCACCATCGGCGTAATATCATCCACTGCAACAAATCTCACTGCTGCCAACCGACGGTCCAACTCTGGCCCGAGGTTGGGTCGACGGTCGTTCAAACTTTGGCAATTTGGTCCAAAATAACCAGCAAACTGCGGACGGCCCGACTTTGGGCGATAGTTGGCCCGACCATCGGTGTAATATGATTCACTGCAATAAAATTTCACTGCTGCTAACCGTCGGTCCAACTTTGGCCCGAGGTTGGGTCGACGGTCGTTCAAACTTTGGCAATTTGGTCCAAAATAACCAGCAAACTGCGGACGGCCCG
>WSXT02098878.1:0-25743 GCA_011762715.2 Neuroterus valhalla
CTCCGTAGCTTAGTGGGTTAGAGCATCAGACCGGAAATCTGTAGGACCTGGGTTCGAATCCCAGCGGAGCTAGAGAGACATTTTTTCACAACTTTGAAAAAAAAACCAATATCTAAATAATTATTTATTTAAATATTGATAAGACCAAGTAGACAAAAACATCAACATCATAACATAAATTAACGGCTTATGATTCTTGACGACCCTGAAACTTTGCCCTTTAAGAAAGTACTTGAAGTGTCGGATGGACTCAAAGATGGCCTTCTGCTCCCAAACGTATGCGCTGTAGTTATTCTTAGCTCCCCATCGAACCGTTGTTCTAGGGAGGCTCCCATGCCTGAGTCCAAAGCGTCGGTGACAAGATGTATCTCGGCATTGTGAGATGAGTGAGCAAGAAATGTCCTGTGAGCCACGTCTTGCTTTAACTGCTCGAACGTGTGACATGTCTCGTCCGTCTAAGGAATGATCCTTTTGTAGTTTCTACGGGAATCGCATAAAAATTGAATCAATGACTCTTGAGTTTGTGCAGCATGAGGTATGCTGCACCGGTAGAAATTTACCATACCCAGAAACCTTCTGAGGGTCTGTGATAGCTTGTCCTTTTTCGGGCGGCAGTGAGCAGCCGACGTGGCTGACAGTACCCGAGATATTCGAGTTTCGATTTTCCGAATGGGCACTGAGCGTTGTTGATGCGGAGAGGAAATTCTCTTAAACGGTGGAAAACGGTTCGCGTATGGTTCTCCTGCTCATTCTTGTTAGTAGACGCGATGAGGATGTCGTCAATGTACGTCGACACGAAATCCAGATCACCCAAGGCTTGGTGGATGTACCTTTGAAAGGTTTGACCTGCGTTACGCATCTCGAACGTCATCCTCGTGTACTCAGAGAATCCAAGAGGAGTGATGACGGCAGTTATTGGAATATCATTTGGCGTGACAAGAATTTGATGATATGTTACGTCCAAATCGATTTTGGAGAAACTCTTCTACCGAAAAGGATGATTGGAAAGTCGCTGAGATACGAAACAGGGTACCTGTCCAGAACGGTTACAGCGTTCAACCTGCGATAATCGCCACACACGCACCATTCCTGGTTTTTTACGATCCTGGTTGATAGGAGAGGTCCAAAGACTGCTCGACGGTCTACAAATACCGTCCTTTATTAGCTCTTTGAACGTGACGTGGACATAGCGAGTTTGTCCGGGTGTAAAGGCTTTGCTTTTCGGCAGCGGGAGGTCTGGTGGCAATGTTGTGGTGCATGATCTTATTATCAGGAGTCGCGGTGGTTACCTGCGAAGATAATGTGGATTCTAAGAAATATCGGAGAAGCGTGCAGAATGGTGTTTTGGTATAAACAAGTTTAGGTTCATGTAAAAATGGTACCAGGCTGAAGTTACCAGCACGTCCGCTTCTATCATGGGTCGAGCAACTGCGCGGTAAAAATTGATGAACTCGGAGAAAGGGTGCTAGCGTTTGCCGTAGAAATAGATGATTTGACAAGTGCAAATGAAATTGATGAAAGTCGCATTTGAATGCGTTGCAAGTTGCGATTGCAAGTCGAAAAACGACTGAATTTCTGAATATCTCACGTATGTCAAATTTAAAATAACGCAGGACGTTACCGTTGAAAATGCACAATTCACGACCGAAAAATTTGTGAAATTGGTCTTCGACACGTGGCTGGAATTTTACGGGAAACACACTTACGAATCACGCAGTATAAATCGTCATATTGGTTATAAAGTTACCGCTCAAAACCCTACCAAGTATTTTTACAATTACGGTTAAAAGATGTAAGCCACGAATATCACCATAATTGCTGAGCAGAAGGTTGAATAAATGAAATGCCACATTCAAAACTATACAATTCAAGATACTTCATTTAAGTAAAACGACATTGCACGTCTCTCAGTTGAACGGGTAAACGAGTCAGTTGTGTGAACGATGGGTCGGCTGGACAGAGAGTGATTCTTCTTCTTTTCTTATTCGCCTGTCAAACAAGAAGCCATAACACAATCCATAAGTTGGGAAGATCAATGAATGTCCTCCTCGAACTTCCAGTGAATTTCCGGCGGCAAATTCAAACTGCGTATAAGTTAACCAGTTGTAGCACAAAAAGCAGGATAAAGCTCAATCATAAGCCAATTGCCCTCAAAGCCATGCAAAAACACATTCACTTTGTCGACAACGTCTTATCCCACGAAGGAGGCTCATTTCGTTCTCACCCGTCAGGTATGGGGAAAGAGGAGCCAGCCCAACCAAAACTCAAATCAGTACAAATAAAAAAATATAGTAGAAACGCTCTATACAACTGTCCCCGAAAAGAAGTGACGTAGCACGCCTACTACCTCGGCCGTTGGGTTGTAGATGGTATCGTCATCGTCCGCGAGAAACGACGGCACGCTAGGGCTAATCCTGTGAAAAATCCGTCCAGCGCGGAGGGTGAGGGACAGCGATGGAGAAGAGGCTGCAGGTCCCTGAGCTCAGCCTCACAACCGCAGTGCGCAGGCAAATCCTAACCCATTTGGAGGCAATTATTCCCCGTGCAATAATGAGACGTTCTGAATCTCGTAACGAGATTTACGTGTCTGCTTGGGACAAACACCACCGACTGGAGGTCTTAATGTTCACGCGTGAGAAATACGTTGATCTAGAGCCTCCAGTTCTTCCATAAGGCCAGCAAAGGGCTGCGCGGAATTCGTGCTCGAGCCGGCAGCATGCGCGATAGTCCCCCACCTAGAGACTTCTTCCAGATGGGTCTACGAACCGTGGGACAGATCTCGTCCACTAACTCGTTATCTCTCATCCCCACGTGAAATGGAATCCACACGAACCTCACTTCGAAGTCACTGAGGCATGAGGACGCTGCACGGCAACCAATGTTGCGGGCGATCGGGTGTCCCATAGGATCGGTAAACCTCTCCCGAACTTCACAGAGAGCAAATCCCGTAGCATGATCAAGCGCCCCGTCCTTAACACACGGGTGGCCCCTGAAAAATGGAGCTCAGCAAACTCTCTGAAATCCGCCTGTGCGTCAGGTGAGTATCTCGAGAATGCGCATGATTATAAGTCGAAACTCAAGGTATGAGAGACCTAGTCCTCATCGTAATAACCCGGTCTCTGAGTTGTTATAAGAGCAGGCGTAAAAGCGGCCGTAGACTCATGGGTGAGTAGGAAGCCAACTCGATCAGGATTGACGCAGAAACTCCTATCGAGCGGTCTTTTAGCCAAGGTGGTCAGTATCCCAACCAGCAGGCTTTCAGCCCAATTGTAATTTCTCACGATGGACCTCTTTGGCAACAAGGATTTCCTCAGCGAGACGGGGCAACACAGCGGCCTTATACATGTTAATGTAGATATCGAGGTTGAGCTCATGCCGCCAAGAGCAGCCCTGAAAGAGTCATACTGAACCCGGTCGAGCATTCGCAGGGCCGATGCGCTCGCCCCCTAGGAAGTAGGGCTCCCTATTGTAAGCACGTCTTGACCAGACCTTTGTAGACGGTGAGTAGGAGAAGGGTCACGCACCTGGTGGTTCATTTGCATACATGGACGAGCTGATTCTTGCCGGAAGGAGCAAAGCAAGTCTTATCAGAGCCGATTCAAAGAGTAGAGGGGATAGCACTCCTTCCTGATGCACACCTACCCCACATATTATAGGTTCGTCCCCCTCGGGCGAAGAAAACAGGTTTCGCCTACAGACCAGGAGCAGCCTTCCAGGCACTCTCAGTGTCATCAGGTCCTCGATCAAGGTAGAGGGCAGGTCGCATTAAAGGCTTCTTTCAAATCTAGTGCCAACTCAAGTGTCAGTTTACACTCCTCAAACCCCAGTAAGATATAGTACACGACCATCGCGACAGAGTCAGTGGAGGACCTTCCTTTCCTGAAGCCATATTGGAAATTAGGTATCCAGCCATTATGCTTGGACAGAGAGTGATGATGAGCAACGCTCGAGCGGAAAGACGACACGGCAGCGGGGAGTGGGGAGATGCTACGGTAAGCACAGAACGCTGAGAGAGGCGGGAGACAGGATTAAGGAAATTGGAGAGTGAATCTCACACGCGCGCCAAGTTGTACATACTGCCTGTTAACGCAGATTTCTACTGTACTAGGAAGTGGTATAGGCCGTTTAGATTTCAGGTTCATATCGACCACTATGAGTGCTGAATACAGTATCTGTATGCAATATCCCTACATTGCGACAGCTTGTCGGTCCACGTTGTACAATGTTGTACAATGCGTTCTCACACCAGCTACTGTGGAAAACGCGTCTCCGACTTCAAATATGCAGTAAATAACTGGACCAGATTTTGATTTTTAGCAGTAAAATTCTTCCACCAGAAGTTCTTGATTCCTTCTGGTCTGAAGAAAAAACCTCAAGCTAAAGCCGAAACAACCGTGCTGAAAGCTGAATGTCACCTGGGTGATGTGTCCTTTATGATGACCGATCGGCGAGACAATCCACGTTTTTCATGGACGGTTCGACTCGATGATGACTTGCTCGATTGCTGAGATGCCAGTATTGTCCCTAATCGCAGAGGTTACATGGCGTGCCTGTACATCATATGGTGTTAGAAACAACCAGAGCTCTTTTACCTTTCACAGAAAGTGTTAGAAAACTGCGCTGTCAACCTTACGCGAATAAGAGGTGTATGCGACAAGCTTCCTTAACTGCTGCAAGAGCAAGCCGGGGACGAGGATCAGGAAGCGAAATTAGAACCAGCTGCTTACACGAAGCATCCCTCAAGAGTCGGTGGGGATTTCAGGACAAGGAGAAACATTGACAACATTGCAACCCTTCGTGAGGATCTTTCGGAAGAGTCCAACCTCAAGACAATCACTTGTTTACTTCATGGTGCGGCGAGAGCTTTTGCTGATTCTAATCGAAGGTCCAAACCAACGATACATGAAGAATCTAAAAAGTGCTTGCATTATCTAAAGAAGAAGATTAGCTGGTCTAGACAGAACGCGTCCCGTATGCAGTTCGTGTTTGACTACATAAAATCTAGTGACCCTATCACAGCTACCCTGAATGACATTGTTGTTCGAATAATTTGATCTGTATGGAGAGGTATTGACGATCAACGAGGATAAAAAAGATGCGTAGTAGGCTGTCGAAGAAACCTGCTGATCGACAAAAGTGTGTGCAAAGATAGTAGAAACCACCACAAAGGGGTTTAGCGTCGCGATGATTGCCTCTTTAGAAAACAAGATTTACTATCTCTTTTGGAAAACATCATGAGACAACTAACAGCGTCACTTTCTAGAGGGACGTAAAGGTGAACGCGGACTACTCAATCTCCAATGCCTTTACAACCAAATTATCCTGAGCACTGCCTACATCATCGCGAACGGTAGAGATCCTCTTCTGGCATAGGTCAGGAATTGTGGAATGAGTAAGGAAGGAGCGTTTCCTTACAAAACCGCAAAACAGGTGGCTGAGACCCTTGGTCCCACGTGAGTCAACATTTGCTTTCCTCAAATCATCTGGACTCAATTCAGGCTCGGAGAGTTTCATTTTTGCGTGTCAGGATGGTGTGATTTCCACCTAAGCATACTGTACCCACGTGTTACGTCAAGAAGTTTTCAGCGATAGGTGCAGGGCGTGTTAGAAAATTCCTGAACACCTATGGAATTTGATATCCAATTGTCCTATTCATGCAGGAAGGACGTATATGTACTTACACAATGTGAATCTAAGAGTGATTTACTACCATATTCGTCGCTCTTGTGGCGTTGGACGCGACACTGCCTTGCCGAACGCTCCGAGGACCTTCATTGTGATTTCAACGTACTATCGGGTAATTCATGTCATAGTCGTCAAACATGGCCATAGTTGTAGGTTTACAGCAGTTTTACTGAGAGCTTGTGTCCTTTTCTGGAATGGCGGTCGCTCCTTGGGGTACTCTGTGGTGGGTGTTCAACCTATATCTTATCCATATATATGCATTACATGTAATATTGTTACAAGTATTCGCAACTTCTTGGAATTTCGTGTCATTCCCTACTGAAAATTAATTCCATAATTTAACTTGAGGATTTGGATCACCGTCCAATGTTGAGGCAACATGTGCCAATATCGGAAAAAAGTCCCCATACTTTTTGTCCAGATGGGATGACTTTTTTTCGATCAAACTTTGTATCTTGGTATAGCGTTGCAGTGTCTCAGCGTCCAAAGCTGAAGAACGTGTGCTGCAAAAAAAAAAAAAAAAATGACCCCTCGATTTCCCCGGAACTTGATGGCAATCGTATGAGTAACAGCAACATAGAGAAGTAGCTTCTGGTGCCCTTGAAAGTTATTTCGAATATCGATACAGTTTCAATGTACTGAAAGGAGTAGCTTTTAGTTTCCCAAAAGTTACCTAAACTACTAAACCTCCCTAGTTATTGTAATTTCAATATAAATAAGGCAAAAACGAAAAATAAGCAATATTTTCTACTTGTAAACAGCAATATATTATGATCACTCCAATTTTAATTCCTTGACATTTTGAATTGTCCTTTTTTTGATATATTGATTGTAACTATTCCATTTTTCGTCAGAAATTCGAACAGTATCAACTGTTGATGTCTCGCATGAATAAAATTGGGATAAGAGTTGCCAAAATATTATTATTTCATTTTGATTTGTTATTTAGTAGATCGTGAAAAACTCCTTGGTACTACAAAACTGTTTATATATGCCTTTCAACCAGTTTGAAGTTGGTGGTACGAGGAAGGTAGCAGCTAGGTATGGCTTGAAAGTACTCAGCTTTACAGGGTGTCCCAGGTCAAGTTTTTCGTACTTATAGAGTTGTATGAAAAAATAAATGTCTCCTTGAAATTTGTCGAAGTCGTGGTTTTTGAGTTATGAATTAATTCAGCTGGACCAATACGGAGCGTGGAATGAGCAGTCATGCGTGCCTGAGCAGGAGTTCAGCTCTGTGTGTGCCTGCTGCACAGCGGGAAAAATTCACTTTGTTGGGATAAAAATTAGCTGAATCCTCGAAACTTATGTGTCAAATCGTTTTTCTTCATATACACATGAAGAAGTGAACGTTCAAATTCAAATTGGTTATATTTGCGATATTTCCTTAGCCATATTTATTTTTGTGATGCGTGTAAACAAATCATTGATTATAATTCTTAGCTGCTGCATTTTTGGAATTTGAATGTAATACTTGCATGGGTTTTGTTATTCAAATGTTCCAAGATTAATGTTTACTTCAAACGACTACCAAGCAATAAAATTAGTTAATACTTTGGACAAGTTTTATCAGCGAATTCGTTTATGTGGTATATCTGTAACAAGCGAATTCTGACATTTTTCCTTGTTATGAACAGTTTTTAAAATCAAATTGACTGATTTGAATGTCCCTTATATTTGTTATATTGCTATGAAAACATAATATATTCAAGTGAATCTTTAAATTTTATAAACTCATGAAAGAAAAGTGAAGAATCTCATAAATTCCTCACATTTAGAAAAAATATGAAAAATAGATGTAAACAATAAGAAAACTTGCTTTGAGGCTACAATCTTGAAATTTGATAGAAAGGCTTAACATTCTTTCAGGCTCAACCCTATAAGGGCTAATTTTGATTCAAAAACCAAAAATACTGACCAAAATGGAATAACTCTGGAGTAATTCTTGAGTATCCTAATCGATGAAATATCCTCGTAGTGTTACTGATTTGCATATTTACTTAAAGCGGTGCTAAAATTGTTTGTTTATCCCCTACTAAGAAAGATAAAGGATTCTACAGTCATCAATGTGGGTTGGTCCCTGGAATTTTTTACATCAAATACATGAACAATGAAATCATGTTCTTATATCCCGAGGAGGGATCCTGGCAGGGGATGAATATCAATTTCCAATGCCTTACAAAGTAAATCAAGATCGGTGTGACTACGAGGATGTCTTCGTAGAGTAATTAGAACACGATATCTTTGATTATAAGTTGACAAAAACATTCTCGGGACCAAGTACAATGTTCGCTTTGGAAATGTTATGCTCCGTGTCAATGGGGGAGGAACATAAATTTCTAGCACCCCTCAAAGTGAATCATGATCATAGTCACTACAAGGGTGGTTTTCTAGGCATATGAGAATATGATATGTTCGGTAATTGAAGCTATCAGAAAATTCCAGGGACCAACCACTTTGTTTATTTCAGAAATTCTTTGATTTTCCGAAGTAGATAAATTTGATTAGTTTTACTACAGGGTCGGTTTCCCAGGTATATTAGAACGAGATTTTTTGTTCATTTAGTTATAAAAATCCTAGGAACCAACCAAATTGATTAGTGTGGAATTTGCTCGATCTTTATGATTAGGGAATCATAAAAAATGTATAGCACCCCGCACGGTGAATTTAGAACAGCGTCACTCCGAGGGTGGTTACATGGGGATACAAGAAGGTATTAGAACCCTATTGTATATTTGAACGATATGAGCTGCTGACCGGAACTACTTTTGAACGACAGAATATCTTACGGCTGAAATGGAAGGAACAAAACTTAACACAGACTTACAACCCTGCACTTATTTTTCACTCACATTATTCGAATAATAATTTTAAAAAATATCAATCCCTACACTAATGTTACAAGGAGATGATGAATTTTCATTGTCGATCTTCAAGCATCAATTTTCTGTCGTCAAGATATAAAGATATGTGTTCCTGAACTTCTCAGCTTCAAAAGTAACATTAGAAGCAGAGAGATTGATTAACTTTACTGTCATTAAATTTCAGAGGGCGAAGCGCATTTCATCAGTATGGTTAGTAAGATAATAATTCAAAAGTACCGCTTCAAAGGAGGAATAAGCAGCATCAATTTTTCACCGGATGGAAAGTACTTCGCAGTATGCAAGGCACTTAATGGTAAAAATCTTATTACTCTTGTAACTTCTTCGGATATAAATTCGCCATCATTGGTAATTTTTCGAATTCCAAAGAAACTGTACATAACACCAAAAACATTGTGGTGGGTGAAGAAACCAAGAACCCAACGATCAAATTAGAGGGAAACCCCTTAAATGTGTTGATTAGAAAAAGACACCAATTGGAAGAGGAGCAAAGAAAAAAAAGGGAAGACAACTTCCAAGTTTGTATTCTTTTTTTTCGTCTTTTCTCATTTTTATTCTTTATATTCTAATCACAAAAAAACTACAATACCTACCAACGTTCCGGTGCTCAATTAACACCTTTTCAAGGCAACAAATCCTGTAGGAGATTCTTGGTTTCTTTAATTTCCAGGAATTTCGGATATAAATGATATGAGCTGGTCCTATATTGTTTCAGCAAGGTTTTAAACAAATAACCGTTTCCTAGTTGTTGGTGTTATAAAAAATTGAATTTGAACTTAATTTGACATATTTAGAGCCTGATATCTTTACAACTAGTGATCAGATCATTCTACTTGTGACGGTGATTAGTTGTGGACGCGTCGATTTGCTCCGCTTCAATTTTTTGTAATTTCTTGAGTTTGATGGTTTTGTTTCCGTCCAAAATTCGCATTTTGTCAGAGTGTTGGTGCATGGGTTTATCCTGACTTTAGAATATCCAGTAACTATTAGTTTTGTTCATAATCGGGTTGTTTTTGTTCTGTAACGTATATATTACTTCGCTTCTCCTACATTGCCATGAGAAAGTGTCCAGTGTGTGAAGTCACAATCTTCAGAGGTGGTACAGAGCTTTTGGCATGTGTTAAGTCTTGCATTTGAAGTGTTGTCCTGTGCTAATTGTAGAATCGCCAAAGAAAAAAATTTTGATTCACCTAAAAAAGACTTCTTCGATTATGTTTGCAAGGGTTGCAACTCGATGTCGACTAGTGCCACTCTAGCGGTGGTGGATGTCAACTCAGGTGCAAACGACATGACCTTCATTTACATCAGCTCCGCCTCCTGTTCTCATCGAACTCTTGCGACAAACGATTTCCGAGGGCCAAAAAGAAGCGCTCGCGCAGTAACGTGAAATTTCGGCAATACATAATGCTTTTAAAACTGGACAACATGAATTTGATGGCGCCTCAATTCACCCCTGCCAAAAATAAAGACATTCTATTTGCAACACTCAGAAGATTGATTTCTGAAAAGCAGTTCCGGAGGTACAGAAGGAGGAAGTTGTGCATATTAGGAAAGAATCTAAAGAGTTTAAGGCAAAAGTGGTTGCACTGTAGCACACGCTCAACATCAACGAGCAGGCTGCCTAGCGCAACAAGCTGGGAATTCATTGTTTCCCCATGAAGCCCAATGAGGACTTAATGACCACTCTAGATTCGATTGCCAGGGCTCTTGATGTTCCCCTTGCAAAAGATGATGCTGTTTAGATCTACCGCATCACCAAAGCGTCATCAACGAATAACGCCACCATCCCTTCAATCATTGTTGCTGAATTGTCCATAGAGGATCTTCGGGACAAATTCATTGAGAGACTCTGATTCAAGAGGAATTTCACCACATCCAACTTACTATTGACGTGAAACAAGCGGTGTATCAACCTTTATGAAGAGCTAACTCCACTTAGCAGAAAGATTCATGCCATGGCTCACGGTCTCTGTAGGACCAAGAAAATCAAATACTTTTTAATCTCCGGCGGCGGAATTTTTTGTCGTAAGGAGGACGGATCACCGAGAGTACACTTTTCAAACCCTAGCATTATACCTAGCGTTTTCGAAAGTCAACTCACATGGCATTCCACGAGTTCCCCTTGTTAGGCTGTTGAGTTAATTTATTCTCATGAATAGTAATACTCCTCGGGATCAACATTATCGATGGACAACGATGGACATCGAGAATTGTTGAATGCCAGGACATTATATTCAGCACGAAGTTTGGATGATTGGACACTGGATTTGAAAATTTGCGCCAACGCCTGCCATTTCTTATTGCTGACAACTTGATATCTATAACTTCTCCAGCACTATCATTGTTGGGATGCCGAGAGCCCGGATATGAGATGATTTCGTCGTCGATACTCGTAACATGTAAGGTAGCTCTATAGCTGCGACCCGTTCGATCTATTATATGGCGTTACTTGTACTGCAAGGCCCTTGTCGTTGCAACGAATGAGCAAACTAAAAATGTTTTATATTAATATTTCACGGAGAAGAAGGGTGACGATCTTTACTTGAATTAAGGCTAGTAGTGTAATGTTATATTTGAATTTGAATAAGTTGGCCATCGTAGAGCGTCCAAAATCTGTCTTCCAATCATACTTGCACCCACCCCTACGCAGAATATTAGAAGCGACCAATGAAGCGTACCATCGCTAACAATTTAGCTGACCCAATACAATATAGGTTTCGTGCTAGGCATAGTAATCTCACGGCCTCGCTCAAAGTAACTTCTGACCTTAAACTTACAATGGATAGAAAGGAGGTAACAGTTGTTGTCCTTTTTGACTTCTCTAAGACACTTGACAGAGTTGATTATAATATTCTCTTTACTAGGCTCAAATCGCCTAATCTCTCTGATATGATGGGTAAATGGTTCATATCCTATCTTAGCAATTTTTCTGAAAGAGTACAAATAAGCAATGGTGATGAGCCTGCCTGTGGGGAGGTCAAGAGTGCTGTACCTTAAGATTCCACTCTTGCCCCTACTATATTTAATATTTACACCTCGGATCTTGCTATCAACCTCCAAAATTGTGAGAATCACGGATATGCTGACGTGTTTAAACTTCACCTATCCCGGCCTTTTTTTACACTAAAGAATGTACTTCAAAAGGTACAGGGAGATAGCGAAATGGTGGTGCAGTGTGCTTTGAATAGTGGCCTCACTCTTAAACCTGCTAAAACAATGGCTATTATTATTGAGCCTACTTCCTCATCATCTCTTGGAACAATTGCTATCCTACCTCCTCTCCTTATTAATGGACGTTACATCCAGTTTATGGAATCAGAGAAACATCTATGCTATATACTCAATCGCACTCTTCCCTGGAACGAACTAGTTTCGGAGATTTCAAGGAAAACCTTCAGAGTTCTCCAGTAACTAAATAGGAATAGAGAATCACTAAGAATGTATCCACATCGCAATCCTAAAATGCGAGGGTCATTTATCATTCGTGGTGCACGCTTCTGGAACAAATATCCTATTTTGATCAGAAAGGCTCCTTCGAAAGACCAGTTTGAAAAACTACTTTTTGTCATTTATTTACATCTTCAATCCCGACTCTAGAAATCACACATTGGTGACATTCAAGATTGAAGTTCGCTGTATGTATGATACACTGTAGTATATGAGCATGAATTTCAATGAAAGTTTATTATCCAATATTCCTATAATTCATAAATTGTTATTTTAAAGATATGTACATATGTATGCATATATCTTCCCTTTTTTTATTGTCTAGCTTTTATACCCTGCGCTTACGTACGTACAATATCTTGCATTGGGAATTAATCTTTTTCACTATCAATACCGTATATTACCAACTTCGTATTTTTATATATTGTAAACCGACTGCTGCTTCACAGTTATATCTTTACTATGTATTACCTGTTCCTCTAAATGTTGACTAGCCCCAGGGACTTTTTTGAATAAATACAAATACAAAATACTTCCTCACCTACCATATTTATCAATCTTTCAAGTTTTTCCAGCAGCGTGCCTACTCATTCCTCCAAAATCGTTACATCCCAGACTCATTTTTTCTTCCCCTTCCGCCATCCCTTTCTCGCTCCTCTCACTGCGTTTTGGGCCTCTATCCATCAGAGTCGCTTTCGCTGGGCAGTGCTTGAGCCTTCTGCCAGTATGTAGTCTATCACGGTTTCTTTGCCAGTGAACGTGATTTCCCCCTCCTTCTCTCCTTAAGAATTGTCATTACAAAGAAACTAACCTTTCTCTCCTAATCGATTCAATAGACTCTCTCCTGAACATCCCGCTCCATTCATCCCATATTTGCCCCCTAACTCTCTGGTATAAGCATTCAAATCCCCCCTCCCCCCTCCCCCCTCCCTATCAACATGAATTCCTCATTCTCTTCCTTCACCCATTCCTCAATAACTCTCCATCCATCCTCTTTTCCTTATCTTCCGTTTGATCCCTCATATTTGACCTATTCCCTGCTAACCTCTAACATCATAACACCCATCTACCTGCACTTCCATTTTCTTTTGTTTTTCTTCCGTTGTTTGAACAAAAACCTTGGACAGCATTCATTTCAAGCTTTCCGAATCTCTTTTATCCATCCACGTCTGACTGAGGACTTCCACGACGCATTTTCCCACCGTCTCACAAGGGAGCAACTTGTCAAGAAAGGCGTCAAAAATCTGTTCCTGCATCAAATTACAATCAATATTGATAAAACTTGCTTGACCAGAGGTTCATATATCGCTGAATACGAATCTACTGCCCGAAATTGACAACTCAAAATGGCTGCACACTGCAAGTGACCAAAGTTGGGTATTTTGGGTTTTTGCAAGACAATATTATATTTATAGCTGCACAGCTTCATGTCAATCAGTTTGAAGAGGTGGTAAACAATTTATAATAACTTCAAGATATTTCTGATTACGAATCTGGAGTCAGATTTTGAAACTTCAAAATGACCGATCCAATATGGCCACCAAAAATGAAGAAAAAGCATATGAATGTTTTTTGAATATATATTATGTTTGCAGGAATTTGTGTTCAGATGTTTTTTAGGACGAAAAATACGGATCTTAAGTTATATTTACAAATTCCTAAATGGCCAATCCAACATGGCGGACAAAAATCTCGAAACAAAATTCAATATCTGTTAGTCCAAGCAATAGGGAAATTGTTGTGGCAAAAACTTTTGCTGGAATCCGACTGTGCTATCAGAAAAAAGGTACTTCATACTTTATTCCAGTCATGTTCTTGACTCGCAAATAACATGTCAAATGTATTTATTAACGTTTAAAGCCGAAAAATTGAACTTTTTTATTTGTTTCACTTATAACATAAGAAGTATTAGAACAATCTTAATCGCATCAATTATTGTTATAGGCAATTAAATTACGAATAAAATGAGCCCCTGATCGAACTGATCGGATAATGGGAGGCCGAGAAAATTAGTAAAAACCAGGAAATTCGAGGCTTGTTTAAAAATTTAATATCCTTGTTAATTTTGAATTTCTATGACTAGGCTTTTTGAAAAAGTAGCGATTTCGATGATCTATAAGTGTTAAAAAGAATTGACACTGTAAGATAAAACTTTTTGCGTAATTGCTATTTTAATTATTTAAGGCTGCTAAGTGCAAAATGTCTGTATGGTGCACCGATGGTCTGATGCGTTGAAAAAGTTTCCAAACATGACTCTAAACTGCTGAGCGCTCGATAGTAGCCGAGGAGTGGGGGAAGAAGGAAGGTAGAAGAGGCTACTTTCGAGCACTGAGCAGTTTGGAGTCATGTTTGAAAGCGAGGAGTGGGGGAAGAAGGAAGGTTTAAGAGGCTACTTTCGAGCAGTGAGCAGTTTGGAGTCATGTTTGAAAGCTTTTTAACGCATTTAGCAACATTTTCCAGGAAAACCAAGATATACATTTTGTTGTGCTTTAGTCAAAGTTTCAAAATCCGTTCTGAAAATCGAAATCGGACAATCGGTGCACGATACAAACATTTTGCAATTAGCAGCATTAAATAATTGAAATAGCAATTACGCAAAAAGTTATTATCCCACAGTGTCCATACCTTCTAACACTTATAGAGCATCGGAATCGCTACTTTTTCAACAAAGCCTAGTCATAGAAATTCAAAATAACAAAGATATTGAATTGTTAAACAAGCCTTAAATTTCTTAGTTTTCACTAATTATCTCGGCCTCCCATCAGCCGATCTGGTCGATTTAGGGCTCATTTTATTCGTAATTTAACTGCCTATTACTAATTAGTTGATGCCATTAGGATTGCCTCAATGCTTTTCATGTTATAAATAAAACAACTAAAAAAGTGCAATTGTTCGGCTTGAAACGTTCATAAAAACATTTGACATGTTATTTGCGAGTCAAGAACATGACTGAAATAAAGTATGAATTACCTTCCTTCTGATGGCACAGTCAGATCCCTGCCAACGTTTTTATAACAAATCACTGATTAAATAATCCTTGTTGCTTGAACTATGTCAGAATGCGGTACTGGAGTTGTTTTGAGTAGCTGATTCAAAATATGAAGTCAGATTCTCAATTCCAAAATGGCCTTTCCAATATGGCGGACGCTGAACTTGAGATGTTGATAAATGTATGTGAGAATCAGTACTTAGGGATTTTTAATCTTTGATCAGATTTTCAAGATTCGAAATAGTCCATCCAATATGGCAAAAAGCTTAAGATGCTGAATATTTTTTGTGAAAGTTAGAACCCTGTGGCTTTTTGGGTCGCTTATTACGAATCTCATGTCTGATTTTAAAAATTAGGAATTTTAGAAGCAGGAAGGATAATTCTGATCAATTGCAAGTTGCAATGACAGAACCAGTCAAGTCTTTTTTTCTAAATAAAATGCTGTGCCCTGTTTTGATATGAAGCTCAGCTAGTGCTGATGCGTGAAATGTCTTAGCCTCACTCTACAGCTATGTTTCGATATACGTTGACTCCCTGCTCTCCCAGCTTCTCCAATATAGACTTATCCAGAAGAACAAGGGATTTCCTATACTCCTGTATCACAGAAAAGTGCCTTTTTGTCTTTAGGGTTGTTTGGAAGTTGTGACAGGTATCGTAGAGAGTATGTTTGAGAACAATAGAACCTAAAACCTGAAACCTTAAATTTGGGGTAATCCTGATGAAGTGAACTGCAATGTTCACGAAATTCGTGTTACATTTGAAAATCTTGCATACTAGATTGATGCCCGTAACAACTCCTTCTATCATTATGGATCATCGTGAAAGTGGTAAATCTATAAGTGATCCAAAATTACAGGAACTTGTCTTATTACAAATCGATCTTTTCTTGTTTTCGAAAAATTGAAACAGGAAATGAAAAACTGATAATTACCTGTGTATCGTACAAGAATCATGTTTTTTGTATGTTTTTTTGCAGTATATATATTCAGTGCACCTGGTTTGCAATCTGGGCAATATAATCCACTCGTCATGGAACGGGTATTGAGTGGAGCCAAAGATGAAACTTCGTGTATTCAATGGTCCTTCGATTCAAAGCTGTTAGCAGTTGGCTCGAAAAACTCGTCAGTCAGATTGTTTGGTTTAGAAAAATGGATGAACCCTAACAGCTGCACTTTTCCTGGCCATTCGAACATAATTGTAGGTTGCTATTTCGAAAAGGACAATTATGATCTCGCTACGATAAGTAGGTATGGTAAAAGAAAAATCAATTTGACTTAGCGATATATTTTTTGAAGGTTTTTAAAATATATCTGATTGTAACAGTTTACTTACTATTATTTCTCAAAGCGATTTCATTCAGGTGGTTAATCTCGATTGATTTCGTCAAGAAAATTTCTCGATGAGAACGCTTCATTAAGGGGATATTATTCACTGTTCTAACACTCTAGAACATCCCTTCTGAAGTTCCGAAGTATCACATTCACTTGTTGTAAGCAAGACGGTACTTCCTTATTTGACCTTGAAGGAAGTAACCTTCCATCACTAATTTACGACTTCTCTCTAGTGTATGACACCTTGACCTCTTGACCTAATTCGTGAAAAAATTGCGGTTGAACCTCCTGAAACATGTGCTATTATATTTATCAGACAGAAATATCGGGTATTTAACTTCAAAATTGAGAAAAAAAATTAAAAAAAGATTAATTATCAATTATTCAAAGTAATTAATTCAATTCAATAAATTAAAGTTAGTATTTAAAATAAAATGATAAAGATGTGGTAAATTTTTGTGCAACAAATAAATTATAAATTTGCAACACCATTTCAAATTTTCAATATTCTACTTGCTCTTAGAGGAGATGTGTTACGAAGAGGTGATTTTAATGAATGGAAGAGTGTTTTGCCTAGTATAAGTTAATTTGCTCTTCACCAGTTTGTCGGAGGTACCAAACTAATAGGCTAATCCAGATAGGAATGTCCTATTTTTATTTTTATGTGGTGTCGATTTGTGATCCTACTCCCGGCCTGGGAGCCCTAACCCTGTAGTCCTGAAATTGCTAGGGGTAAAGTAAATAGTGCAAATGACTACTACTTTTTTATTGACTAAAATTCATATTCACCTATATTTATTCACAGCAATTAGGAAATGGTTTACAATAGGAATTTACCCTCTTACGAACTACCACCTATCTTTTCGGTAGCAGGAAAGATGACGGGCTAAGCCGTTCCTATCATTAATTAAGGGTCACGCCAATGCTTATATCGCGCTACAGTTTTTGAAAATGAACTCTGTGAGAGATTCAAAACATCCCCTATGCTCAGTGCCCGATCCCTGGTCCCGACGCGAAAAGAGAGGCATAAGAGGGAGCAAGAGAGAAAGAGAGATAGGATTTGATTATTACACTACAGGTTCAGCACACCAATGAGATAGCGAATATGAAGGATTGTTATTTCTGACCTTTTAGCTGACCACAGCTGCATTGTTGTCGTGGGGCGTCGTTCACCACTTAGCACTTCGCGTGACACGGTAGGCGAACTTTAATTCGATCTCCTTCCGAACAATTAGCTTATGATCGGGAGGAGTGATAAACGACTGCCCTGAGGTGTCAGGTAAGATTCACCTCGTAGGCCATGGTATGCAGGATTTTGAGAAGGGTTTTTAGCATTACTTGCATTTCCACGTGGGAACAGTGATGGCCGAATGTGATCCGCGTGGCCAATATTTGCTGGATCTTCGATAATTTGTGCAACTATGAATTCCAAAGGCGCGTGCAGTATTGCTAAGCAGCTGAATTGAAATATTCAAGTAATAATTTGAGTCGTAATTCCAATGGTTGATTGGAATATGCTGACTCCTGGGACGCGGTGCTTTCATTATGATTTATGTGAATTTTGAAATTCAAATGTTGCTTAAAGATATTACTGATTGATTGATTTCAAATTTTGATATTTAGGTAATTAACCAGACTTCATTTATTTGATCTTTTTGTGCCTTTGGTTCTTATTAACAATTAACGATGTTAATTAACGGTCGGTTGTTTCGCGAATCGCTGGGAGAATCCGTCGAGCATGATTAGAAAGAAGTTACCCGAACTTATAGGCGGGGAAAGAGGCAGGTAGTGTCACCATTGCCCAGTGCTCGTGCTCTAAATTAGCGTGTTCTTTCTCACGCATTCTTGAAATCTCTCTCTTTGTCTCAATTCTTATCACCCCAGAGTTAATGTGATCCGCATGGATAGGTCGGCAGCCTCGGCCACTGCATAGTACATACGTAACGTATGAAACCTGTGATAGCAAGCAACAAATATACCGAGTTGCGCATCCTCACAGGGTCCATCGTAACAAACCCACCCTGGAATTTTCAACAAATGTCCTCGGTTGTTTTCCGTGTCCGAGATTGTCGACTCTCGCTTGCCTTTATCCTAATAATAGCTTAGATACCCAATGTGATAATTCTATTCCATTGCAAGCATATCGTTACACGATCAACATTCTCCTAGGATCAGCATGAGTGAAGAAATAGCTCGGTTGCTAGAGTTATTGTTGCGACATCAGGATCCTTGGAGCCCGGCTAGCTCATGGGTGTTTCAAACATCTATTAGGATGAAACGTCTAAGAATAGTCGTAGGACATCCGGATGTTAAGTCACGCACCAAATACGACTAACGAATTTCGGTCATACTTTTGCTTGAAAAGTGTGAGAAAAAGGGTAATCAGAGTTAATGAGATTGATGAGTGTTGAGAAGATTATCCAATTTTTAGGCTCGGCAGGGGGAAATGTTGTCACACTTATTGCGCGGACTAGAATTATAGAGTCTTAGTTTTTGTAGGGGTGACCCATGTTCAATACTTTTAATGTTTTACTGGGAAAATGTAGATCGTGCTTTACGAGATGCTTTGGCGCATTAATTCCCCGGGGAGTCCTTTTGACTCTAGATAAAATCTTTGTCTCACATGAGATCTTGATCTTAGCGTCTATTGTTATAGTCTATACATATATTACCTATTTCTCTCATGGTAGAGAAGGTTAACATACTCAGCATAACCTGTACTTATTTTACACATTTTTTTTATTTTTATTTTATTTTATTCTTTTTTTAAAAATTATTTTCTCATAACACTGATCACTATTCACTACACTACTTCGGGACCGTGATTCTTCTGATGGTCTTGAAGTCTTAGTGGCAATGGGTATACCGTGACGTATCCTGAGGATGGAAGCCTAGGTCTTCTCAGGCAGTCTGTAGTACCTGCTTCGGCATCCTGATCCTCGGGCTAGTTGAAGCGTCATCAGGAACTGTCGGTTCCGACTTGGTTCTGGGTGAGGCACTTGGTTCTGGGTTAGGCACTTGGTTCTGGGTGAGGCACTTGGTTCTTGACTATCAGAAGGAGACGCCTCCCTTACAGTCACAATTGACATTGTTTCCGACATTACAGTTGTGTTTTCGTTATTGGCTAGACAGTTCGGCGTTTTTGTTCGGCTCACCTCATGGGGGTACATTTCATTCGCCTGACCTATTTCATAGTTGTCCCATCTGACAGTCCTAGACCCGCATACGTACCATGAATTAGTAACGTCTGTTTCGCGTTACTTTGTTGTTGTATGCTTAGGCCATACAACCGCTGCTCAACCTGATCCAAGACTTGATCATTCATTTTGAAGTTTGTGACTTTAAAGACGTCGGAGTGTTCGGCCTGCTGAATGTCGAAACTCGTAGTCAACGTGTCAATATGGTGCAGCCTAGTTGGTAGGGTTAAAAGGTCCAAATGAACAAGTGGCTCGTATATTGCTATGGTCCTATTATATATTTGGTCTGAATCCCTGGATTGTAAACTGTGGAGTCCTTATTTTACAGCCTCAAGGTATCTGAATCAATCCAACCCCTCTTAACCTAATGCGCTCGTTGGATCTAGGAGGACAGATTCGATCGGCCGGTAGACCTCTCCGTGTGGAGTGAATCCAGCCATTGAGTGTGGAGAGGGCCTTCCAATACTGTTGTCGGTTGTAGGACACCATAATGTTACAAAGTCCAAATGTTGATAACTTCGAATGGAGCAGTAGTTCAGATTCACAAGACTGGAATCCTGCAGTCTCATGGAGCTGCAGGGTGCCAGGACACATTAGGTAGCTGGGTTATGCTTGACATTTTTCGAGATCCCTACTAGTCATGAGTATATATGTTGGTTCTTGTTCCTCTACTGAGATATGTGAGAATTCAGAACCGTATATAAGCTTTTCCTGTGCCGTTTCCCAAGACAGATTGTTGAACAGGGATGGAGTGTATCTTGTAAAGCGTAAACTCGGTTTTCTCTAGAACAGGCACATCCAATAGGACTTACAGCTTCCCTTCTTGGAGAATGATGGTAGTGACCGCGATTCTCACAAGCTCATCTATGCTTACTTCGGGTCCGTGTACAGGAAACACAGCCTTCGGGGCATGATCTTTTATGTCTCAGAAAATCGGCTGCATTTGTGCTGATGTTAATAAAGATGGTTGTAGATCTCCCTTACGCGCTGTGTGAATGATGTCAAGTGTTTTATCAGCTGATTGGAAGTATTCGTCTATCCCAATTTCGATGGCGTGTAGAAGTTCAGTTAAGGCATAAGTGTAGTTTAATGTTGTGAGGGAAGTAGAAATAGCATTAGTGGGTCCAATAGCTCGTATAAGTTGTGCTCGTAGCTGTAGTTGCTGTGCCTTGTTTTCTTCTGTCACTTTATGAATTTCTTCAAATTGAGACCTTACAAGATGGTTTTGTTGACCCACGAGATGCGATACATTTGCCTGAGCTTTGTTAGGATTATTTATTTCAGAATCAATTGCCTGTTTGTCATCGTACGTTAGGAGTCCAGCTACAGGTCCGGCAATCTTTCATAAGAAGCCTAGCGACGGAGTTGTCCTTCTCTACCGCACTTGTTGTGGTAGTTGCACTAGAAACTTTCACTCAGTGGTTTTCTCCAGCTCATTCATTTCTCGTTCAATGTTCTTCTGAAGTCGTTCCGCGGCATCCATCTTAATCTGAAGGTTATATTCGTTTATGATTTGTTGACAGTTGTATTCGAGTATTGGTCCGCAGTACTTGGATAAAGCCTCAAATTTGGATTTGGATGCGGCAAACAGTTTCTGTAGACGATTTATGTGTAGGAAGGTGTTGATTCTTCATATTGTAGTCGTCTTTCCCATCGGCTCAAGATACTCATAGTATACGCCAGTGCTAGATCCAAATGGGAGATCGTGATAGAATTCCTTGATGTCATTGCCGATCAAACAAGGTGACTGAGCATCGATTAGCGCGATAATCCACATGAACGTCGAATACATTCTTTTCTTTTTGTTTGACTAAAAAACAGTCAGGTTACGTTGCTTAAAACTCGTGCCATAGGTTACTTAACAATGAGGTACTAAGAGCTTATTCGCGTTCGTCGTGAATCTTGTACCATCGTCAGCTTCCAGAATTACATTGTGGTTCTCGTTGAACCCGACTATCGTATAAGTTCCCGTTGCAGGTTTGTCGAATTTGTTCTTCCTCGCATCCCTAAAGATAATAACTTTGTCGCCAATTTTGGCGTTCAGTGGCCTAGCCTTCTAAAAATAACGCACCTTTGATTTCTCTTTAGCTTTTATCATGTTTTTAGCTGCAATTTCCTGAATGTCGTTTATTCTGATTATCAAATCGTGCAGGTAAGATCCATGAGTCTCTAGTTTTTCTTCTGATGGCATGGAGCTGGGCAAGCGCGCCATTTGTCCGGAAACCAATTCTAAGGGGGTAAAGTTAGTAGATTCGTGTACCGAACATCGCGAAGGATGTCCCAATTATCGTAGTCCTTCGCGTAGTGTTTTATATAGTCAGTAAGTACAATATGACTTCGATCCAGAGAGCCATTGGTATTGGTCATTGGGCGGTATCCAGATGTAGTGATTCCCTTGCGTCCGAAGTTTTCTCAGCTTGTGCATAAGTCTGCTTATGAAGCTTCCTCCTCGGTCCCTGAGAATGCAGCGAGGGGCTCCATATCATGCAATTGAATGCGTGGCAACCGCTCGTGCAATTTTATTTGTCTTCATGTCGGGAACAGGGACGGCTATGCAGAGCTCTTGCAATGCCTGATATATTCATGAATGTCATTACGCATGCCCGGCCAAGTGTATCGTTCCCGTATCTGTCTGTATGTTTTGTTAACTCCCTTGTGTCCTCCATGAAGACTATTATGGAATTCAGCAATGATTTCGGGCCTCAATCCCCCACGTGGGACTTCTAGTCTGCCGTGACATAGGTTAATGGTGACATTATCACCCCCCTTAATATGTCGGCTAGCGATTCGGACATCTTGTCTGAGGCAATACACTCAGCAGATCTCCCGAATTGACCATTCGACATGTTCGTTGCTTGTCTCGGGCTAGCGCTGTTCTGAGGCATTCTAGTCCCAAAATCACATCTTTCCAATCGGTGTCGTCGAAGTGATTTCTTTTTACCACGTCCGTGTCTACATGTTGGGTAGACAGCGGCGATTTAGTATTTTCCTCTACTTCTGGTACAGGGTCCTCTCTATCCGAGGAGGAAGAGGAATCATCTATGTGCGGCAGGGGTATATTTAGGATGTTTCGCGGCCAGAAAGTGATATTTCTTTTCTCCGGAATAGGTCTCAATTAATTGAGCTGCCGTGGGGGTAAAATGTTCTTCTTTCTAGCACTTTTGTCTGCTGGGGTCGAGCTGGCAGCAGGTATGACTGAAGTCACTGGCGTCTGGTACAACGACCTCCTTGACGGTTGAGTCCCTATAATAGGAGGTTTCATGACCTCTGGTAAATCCTTAAGCTGAAGTGTACTTCTTCTGTCCACCCCAGAATTTTTTCTTCGTAAGGATCTTCCTTGTCTCTTACAGTTTCCTTAGATTTTGCTTCGTCGCCCGTGTCGAGATGTCTCCGAAAGGATTCTAGGAATGCGTTCACTCTGGCTAGGAGAGGATCGTTGACTCCAGTGCATGGGTCCATGGTTTATAAGGAGGTCAGCAACTCTTGCTCGTCCTCTACTTCCGAAACTGCGGCACGTTCTATTTGAACTCTTTCATCTTGGGGGACTTAGTCAAGTCCCTCTTCGTTCCAAAAATAGGACTGATGATCTGTCAACGGTTAGTCAAATTAGGGAATTGATTGTCGAACTCCCGTCTTTTCTAATATAGGTACAAGTGATTCAGTTCCGGCGTCTCGATTGATCTTACCGCCAAAGCTGTCATCACTGTCTTCGCTGCTCTCGGCGGGGGGACTGCCAAAACTATAGGTTCTATATGCGCGGCTGCAATATTAACACTCTGGTCTTTATGGAAAGTACTGGTTTCTGAAGCTTGATTGCCTGAGACAAAATTACTCCTGTTGATTCCCGTTCGTACTAGGTAATCAGCCATCTCATTGCCCTCTACCCCTTGGTGATCAGGGATATGGTTCCAGGTCACGTCAAGTGTCCCTAGTACTTTTCTTAGCTCTTCGAACTCTGTCGGATTGATAACAGGCTTACCATCACGAGTATTCCTTCCGTTGACTTCCCAGTTTAGGATCCATTGGGTATAACTGTCACTAAGGAACTTTGAGTCCGTATTGATCGCAGTTTTTTTACGCCATTTTCAATCGCTTTTCTTGCGGCTGCTGTGGCGGCTCGGATTTCAGCGGCGTTATTCATCTACCTTCCTTTAGCCGGTTGAGAGATATTCCACGGGTGATCGTGGCCGAACCATACGCCTATACCGCCTTCTAGCTCTCCGCTTATATTGTAAAGGCATGCTCCGTCCACATATACGTCCGTGGTTTATCGCATAAACCTGAGAAGCAAGAGTTAGTTAGGGTTGGGGGTGCGCTATGAGGTGGGCGATTTTCTTTGGGCATCGGACGGTTAGGTTCGATGCTAGGGAGAAGACTATGTTTCTTTCGAAATAGTGGGCATCTGAATCGTGGTTTCCTCCACTTTCAGAAGACTCATCAGCGGATGAAGATTCAAGGGTATATGTAGAGGTCTCCTCCGTTCCTTGAGTCTTCCGGCTATGGTGCTCCGACCAAGATCCTTAATCTGGGGAGGTGACTCATAAGATTTATCCCAATCTTTCCTTTCAGGTACCTCATCCGTTTTTCTCCTGCCTGGCGCGAATACAGTGACTGTTTGCACTTCTCATATTTGCTGTATTTGGGATGGACTGCTTTGGACCGCCTCAGGTTTCTTACCTTCTTTAAGACTGTCCTTGGTCGAGGATCGTTTAAGAGGTAGGGCCCTGTAGCAGGTCATATCCGCCAGTATGGTTCTTCATTTCTTCCATCGTCCTTGTTGTGTTTACTTGGAAGTTCCAAATGTTTGAAAGGTTTTGTTTCTCCTCTTAGCACCTCTTCAGCTTCTATAGATTCAGAATCGACAAAAGGTATAGGTCTAATGGGATCAGATACAACAACAAGGGTATTGTGCTGGAATGATACTTGCGCTTGTTCTTCTCTGAGATAAGGACGATCAATAATGCCATCGTCCTAGATGGGAGAAGTATCTTCTACTACGTGGAATTCGACGGGTTTGCCGAGTATTGTGAGTCGTGCTGCGCGAAGCGTTTCAACTAGGTCGGATGTGATTCCGGAAATCCTTATAGTCATCTACTACGACTACTGTACGTTTTAGGGATCGTATTTTGATCGCGTTCCCGTCGGATCCTGGGTCTACCAATAAGAGGGCTTTAAGAAGCTTAAACTCGGGGGCAGTTTGTTCAACAACTGGTGAGTCTTCTTTTCTTCTTCCAGCTCTGAGGACCCGCAATGGTCCATCGGGAACTGTACCGTCCTCGACCGTGACTTGGACTCGCTGTTGCGTCCATACGACGGGTCTCCTTGTAGTTTAAATGCGGTTTTGGTGACGTAGACTTAGCTAAGCTGGACGAGTTCTGAATCCGTCCGGTATCATCCGGTGGTTTCTTAATGTTATTATAAGAGTACGCTTGAGGAAGGGGATATGGTAGGGGGTAGGGGTAACCATAGCTTGGAGGGAATGGATTTCGATACGGGTATGGAGTAGATATGGAGGGTTGCAAGCTGAATGAGCAGGGTTGTAAGAAGGCCATTGCCATTGGAAAGATGGGGTATTTTGGGAGGCGGTTGCTTCACTATTTACTATTTCCGTCCTCCGTTGTTTTTTTTTCCTTTCCATCTGCCTTGAGTAAGGACTAGGTGATCTTGTGCGCTCTGGACTCTGCTCGCTACATCGGGATACGTAGTAGGTCGAGGTGGAAGTCGCTTCCAGTTTGTCGGCATATCAGTGCCTGTCCTCAGCATGCATCGCATGCTCGTAGGGCTTATACAAGTCTTTGCGGTTGCGAGTGTCTACAAACGTGGACATTTCATCCGAGGAGCTTCGTATGTAAGCATCCAACGCACAGTCGGTGACCGGTTTCATCATCATAGTCGTATCATCGGTTGGTGACGTATATTTCTCGTCCAAAGAATGCCTCGCTCCACTAAGCAATTCCAGGGTACGGTCGTTGTAATTGCTTACACTCTCTGTTTGTTTCATTCGCAAATTCACTATCGTTTTAAAGTACCACTGGTATTTCTTAGAGAGTGCGAATCGTTTCTTCAAATGAGTGATCAAGTCTTGAGTTCTATTAAAAGTTTTATCCCTTACGCTCTCCCTTGCAGTTCCCTTCAATTTACTAAGGACGTTCCTCACAAATGAGGGCTCCGAGGTTTCATTCACGTAGACCGAGCCATTTGCTACATCCTAGATG
>WSXT02098879.1:0-11503 GCA_011762715.2 Neuroterus valhalla
CTAGAATTTCTTGTTCAGTTTTGCACAAGGGATTTGCACATACAAGGAATATGATGAGTTGAGGATCACCCTGTATATAGCTATTATGCACACATTGTGAGTCTCGGAGTGGGGACAGGCATACATCGTTTCCGCTGCACGCTTTCGTTACGTCACGGTTCGCATTCTTCTGCGCTGTCCCTGCTGCAGTCAAAGTAGCTGTAGGAAACTTTTCTTCAAAACAGAAGAACTCTTTATAACTCCACGGATACAAAACATGTGTTGATCAGACGTTCTTTCTGCCGAGGCCTCAAAACTAGAATGAATTGTGGATGATCATTCACAAGGATCTTCACCATGTTGGAATTGTGTCCATACACTTTTAGTGAGATTTCAGGGGTTTCTGAAACAAAAACGTTACAGGATTTTGATCCCTTGAATTATCGGAAGGGGGACGCAGCAGACAGTTCACCGCTGTCCGCAGCAGGGAAGCAGGAAATCGATCGAGAAAATTGGATGGCACACCGCACTGCAAAACAAATGAACGTCGAGGCCAGAACCGTGATTGGCTATCAACTCTAGGAACGATGTCGGGATATTAACCGATAGAGCTAGGCCTTGCTTGGAGAAAAGCAATATCTCTATACACAGATATACTAATGTAGAGACTATACATATAGACTACAGGTTTTCCCCCGTAGATAGGTATCAGATAGTATGAGTAGTTCAAGAACGGCGTAATTGGGAAGACCCTAGACGGGAACTTAATGAACGATCTACCGATCAAACGAACTTTTGGGGACATTCTCTAGCATTCCAGGTATTTCTCAATGGTCTCCAACTATGTCACAGAGGACTGTATCTTCCCTGAATTCGAATCCTTTGAAAATTCGAAAACTGTAGAGAAAGTGTGAAACAAACTTGGCGTGCCACATTGGTTCAAAATCACAAATTTACGGTCTAAACTTCGAAAAACGGCAGTTTCCGATCGAGATGAAATTCACTGTACGTGTAAAAAGTGCATTTCTGTCGAGAAATCCAAAAGAGCAGATTTTCATACTTATTAGTTTTGACTAGGTATACGCTCGAAGTCGAACGTTTCGCCGAACACTTGTTACGCAGCTTAAAAGTCTCGCGCGTCCGAGTGAAATGTAAGTGTCGAAATAAGGCAGTTGTAAGTTAATCAATATTTTCAAGTGAAAATAATGATGCATGCGTCTGTAAGAGATGTCGGAATGCTCGCGCTCCTTTTTCTATTCCGCGCAGTAAAAATTCCGATATTTGATGAAGGACTAGTGACCCAGGCCCCATTAGGCTGCTTCGATTCTTATTGTTTCGAATACGTGAAGGTGTCCCAAATAAAACATCTCTTTGAGGCGTGCAGCGTGACCAGAAATTTGGGATTTTGAACCACTGTGGGTGCTTACTATTACAGTTTTTATGACAGGGAGAGGTTAAGGGGGAGATGGAGAAGGAGAGGGAGAGCGAGAGGGAGAGCGAGACAGAGAGCGAGAGGGAGAGCGAGAGGGAGAGGGGGAGGGCGAGGGAGAGGGAGAGGGAGCGTGAGAGGGAGAGGGAGAGGGAGAGCTCGATACGCTATGACGCGTATTGAGAGAATAAAAATGATTTTTGGAGAAGAAAGTAAATTTAGTTGAAGTAAATGGTAGCATTCCCAAAGGTAGACCGTAGACAGTATGGTTGGAATGTGCGAGACTCTAAAGCAAAAAAGTATGAAGAGTAGTGAAAAAACAATAATGTTTAATTGTGAAGTCGAAAAGACGAATTTACTGACAAGTATATAAATTTTCTATCAAGGAACCTAATTTTCTACTTAATCAAATGAATTGTCAACATATTAAATGAATCAACGATATAATTCAATTTCTTCTTGACTTACCTGAGCCATGATATATAGGCTATTTAGGCCACAACTAAAAACATCGTTATATTTATTATTTTACCCGAAAGGTAACTAACCTTCTGAATCCGGAAATAATTGATTTTCAACCAAATAGTTCAATTTCCAACGAGGACAGAATAATTTCAAAAAAGGTAACGAATTTCTAAAAATGTTTGGATTTCTAGCTGGAATGATAAATTTCCGGTTAACACTAACTGATAAAATTTATTTTCAACAAAGAAGTTCCACTTTCTACCAAGGAGATTGATTTTTCATATACCTCAATGATAAAAATTCAACTGAAGAAAATTTTTTTTTCTAATAAGGTAATTTTACCTAAACTTATTTTACTTTGAACCTGATAGAGAATTGTTTATTATGGATGAAAAATGTGTAAGTTGATACACAATTTCGAATAAATTTTAATTTTGATTGAAAACAGTTGAATTCAATGAAAAAACACGAATTTCCAACAAACAGTTTCATTTCCAATTGATAGGAAAAAATTTCTACCGTCGGATACAATTTTACATTGAAATACGTAAATTTTAAACCGTGATGGTGAATTTTGGACATAGAAAATCCATTTTCCAAGAAGATAAAGATTTGCTGAGACAAGAATAAAATCCTCTATTAAAAGAAAAAATTTTCAATGAAGCATTCGCTTTTGACTTCAAAAACGAATTTTCTAATAATATTAATTCTTTCAAGAGAGACAAATTTTCAACCACATGCGTACAATTTTATCCAAGTTTTGGAATTTTTAACAAAAAAGATAATATTCCATATAATATATTGCAGAAGATCATATTCCTTCTAAATAATACAAATTTTCTATCAAGAAGATTATATTTCTATCAAGAAAGGAGAATTATCAATACAGTGAACTTCCACTTAAGTTGACCGCGCCAAAACGTAAACATTCAGGTAAGTTGACTCAAGGTGGGGAGTCACGAGTCCCCACCATCAAGGACGATATCCCCCTCTCTGCAGCTTTCTCTCTCTCTCTCTCTCTATCTGTGGTTTCTCTTTCTCACAGTGTTTGTGGTGAGGGACCCTTTACTCAACTTATGTGAACGTTCCCAGTCAACTTATCCGGAAGTCAACTTAAGTGAAGGTCAACTTAGGTGAAAGTTCACTGTATATCATATGCGTGGGTGGGAAGAAACGGGGAGATTCATAAGTGAAGGGAGGATGGAATCAGACCAGCAGCCTCTAATCTTATGAACAAGAGGAGAGGGCTGTGAAAGGCAAGGAAAAGAAGAAGTCTCAAGGGATGAGAGGGAGATCTGAAGAAGGAAGGCTATAGGAAAGTACCAGGAGCAGCTCGGGGAAGTGATTTTTGAAGGGGAGTCGGTGAAAGAGATATTCGAGGATCTAAAAGTGGTGTGGTGGGATAAGGAATGTAAAAAGATGAAGGAAGAGTGAAAAGGAAGTACAAGAAGTGGAACGATGGAACCGCGAAGAGAGAGGAGTACGTGGAGATGAGAAAGGAGTTTAGTTTGATGTGTAAAAGAAAAGAGCAAGCGAAAGAGGAGGAGCTGGAAGAGGAGTTGAGGAGTGTTGAGACTGAAGGGGACGTGTGAAAGATAATATATAGGTTCAGGAGTTTAGAAGGTCGGAAGTGAGGAATGAAGCGAGTTTTTCAAAAATTCATTCCAAGGCTCAGACGAACGGAAGAGAGACGAGGAAAGTAGGAAAACGAAAGAGGAAGGAGGCAGCAGGCATGAATGAGGTGCAGAACTGATCGGAAGGGTAAGAGAAGTGTGTAAAAAGACGAAAAATAGGGTAAGAGGAGAGAACACGATTTCAGAGGGTTTCTGGATGGATAGGTGATTGAGGCAAGGATGTCCGCTTAGCCCAACGCTTTATGTGATCTTAATCGCTGACATGGAGAGGAACTTGGAGGAAGGAGTGGTAGGAGGTGTAAGAATTTGGTTACTCGCGTATGCAGATGACATAGTGTCGCTGGCAAAAAGTGGATGGGCAATAAAAGAGATGATGAAGAGGTTGAGGAGGCACTACCTGGATGGGAGTCGGTTACAGTTAAATGCAGAAAAGTCCAAGGTTATGGTGTTCAGGAGAGGAGGTGAAAGGAATAAGAGAAGAGATTAAAAATGGAAGGGGACGGTGGTGCACGAGGTGAAAGAGTTTTTGTACCTGGGTTTCCTATTTTTGAGGAATCAGGGAGTGAATAGTCATATAATGGAGAGGGTGAGGGACACTGGGGTTGGATAGAAGTACAAGTAGTTGTATTGTGAATAGAGAGACGTGGATAATGAGTTTGGGGATTTTGACAGGTAGCGGGGCGTGTAAGTATGCGGAGGAATCCCTGGAGGAGGGGGGAAGTAGGCTGGTGAGTGAGTGTCAGTGGGAGTAGGAAAACAGAAGAGGAGGGGGAAAGATGGAGGAGGTAAGAGAAAAGTCTTTTCGGAAGAATGGTCTGCATGAGGATGAAGTGAGAAGAAGTCACGACGAGGATAGAAAGGTGTATGAGATGGCTAAGAGGAATGGCATGGAGAAAGAGAAGGCAGAAGAGGAGGAGAGCATGAGAGAGTCAAGGTATAATGAGAAATATGGCTGGATAATTCCAATGGAGAAAGCACGATATTTTTGTGAGAAAGGAGAGAAAGGAAGTCAGGAGATAGTAGCGAGAATGAGATGTGGAAGCGTGGATGGCGATCATAGGTTCTGGCTTCCGCTGGAGAAGAAAATGTGCGATTTGTGTGGAAAGGGTTATGCAAAGGCAGAAAGAGGAGAAGAGAAGGAAGGAGAAGGAGGAATGGAGATAGATCTGTAAGGTGGAAAAGAAGTAGATGTAAGAAAGATGTAAATAATGTGAATAGTAGATTAGGAATAGCAAATAAGGTATAGTAGGTAAGAAATAGGAAGGAACTACGGAGGCAGAATTTGGCAATGCGAGGCTGGTGAAGTGAAGGAGGATGCGTGCGAGGCGAAGCGAGGAAGGCAAGACAATCAGGGCGAGCGATTATAGTAATAAGTTATGGATTTATGATATTGTGTAATAGTATTAAGCACGTCATGTTTATCTATGCATATATTCAATTCTCCACATTGACCTTTTAGTGAAATACACTTTTCAAAAAATGAAACCCACGCATCCCTCGCATCAATCACGGCGCACCAATCACGACAGGCAATCGTTCAGAATGTACCGATTGTCCAAAATTTTTAAATTGTAGTTTTCGAATATATTATTCCTGCAAATAATTTCATATTTCATATATTATAAAGTCACGTTCCAAATATCATAATTAGATCACTTATTATTTATTTCTATTGGGAGTAATCACATTATGTTTTTATAACTTTAGTCAGCTGACTCCATATTATAATATATTGTGTGATATTACAATCATTCTGTTCATTCTGCGGCAAATAGTATTATCTAGTTCGATTTTAATTGACTGAAGGAATATGTTACGCTGGAAAAAGAGAGAGATGAGGTAAGACGGACCAATCGCGACCATGGAATCTTCTTATTGCGCCGCGCGCCCTCCAAGACGGGTACAGCGCACCAATAACAACCATGCGATGTTCTAATTGGGTAATGCGCGCTAGAATATCGAGGAGTAGGAAGACGCTCAAGAAGTAAGTCCCCTGCCACACTACTCGTACGTAGAGAGGGGGTTATACATCATCTCAGTCTCTCTCATAGCTCTCAGCTTAGCGAAAATTTCCCAGATTATATATAATGTGATCTGAAATTATTTTGTCTCTTTCGAACATCCTAAACAATATTCTACCAATCTGTTCCTTCAAGAGCAAAAACTCTTAGGGAGGAGTTGAGGCGAATTGGCTCTTCCTCTTCTTTTACTATAATCAGCGGCTCTGCCTTAGTCGCTCCGTCAAGCAGTGCCTAGGGACCACTGATTATATTTGTACAGGAGTTTCAGTACCCCTCACAAGTTATTCTACTGGTTCGTCTGCAGGAGCTGACGACCTCGCACTGAGAGTGTGGACCAGAGTTCACTGTCGTGAACTATTCCACAATTATCACAGAAGGTTACGATTGCGGCCTTTATTCATTACATAAGATGATTCTCCTTAGCCTCTTAGGGGCTGTACTTGAATTACGAAACGCTTCTTTTTTTTGTTTACACCATTGCATCTCTTTTAGCATCCCGGCATTTTTATTTTCGTCTTCATTTACACAACATAGTGCATTACGTAATTTGAGTACTGCCCCTAACACGAGGGAGGTATCAAAGTGTGCATGAGAAATATGTAGAATTCGATGCACAATCATTGAAGGAATTTTCCCCTGGGCGAGGATTATTGACATCTACTATTTTTATCAAAAAGCGCTTCCATTGAAGTAACATGCGAAATGGAAATTCCACTTGAACTAGAATCCAGATTAACAAATTTTTTTCGCGATCTGATCATTATGGAAGCCTAATGAAGAATCCTATAAAAAGTTGATGAATCTCATGGTCTCTAATGAATTTAATTAAATCAAAGGGTTTCAAGGGTAATGCCGATTCCCTTTCAGAATAAGTGAAGGAAGACGCTTAATTACTGGGATTTCCTTTGATCTTTTGTTGTCTGGAGCGTCACTGGTCGGCGAGTCGTCTGAAACTAGTGAAATGGGACTTCACGCTTCAAGAATTATTTGAGATTTACATACTTTATTACAAAGAAAAGAGGTAAGACACTTGCTCCACATTTGGTAGAGCTTGAAAAGTTTGATCAGTTCAAAGCATAATTTCTATTGGGGTAAGTGAAAAATTGATTACATTTGAATTAATTTAAATAAGCGAGATAATTTTAAATTTGAATCTTGAAATCCTAAATAATCCTGCTATTATATTAAGAACCCTGAGGAATAAAAATCAGAGAACGGCGCATAGAAAGATAGGCTGGACATTATTTCATCATTTTTATTATAGCATTAAGCCAATTTCCTTAGGATTGGCGTAACTAGTTTGATTCCAGCCCCGCTGTACTATTGAAAAAAAGAGAACTGATATGGAAAGATTTGAAACATGACTCAGGAAAATCTGCAAAACTCGTTCCCCGTTAAAACACAGAAGACTTCCGTTTAGCTGAACTTCCATTCACCTAAACGCTTCCACGCTCGTTTATATGAACTCGAGCGGCCCCCTCTAACCTCACTACTCTCGAGTGGACATGGCAACTGACGGTAGCAACCAATTGGAAGTCACCTATGGAAAGACCCATGCGGAGGGGGATAGTGGTGGGTATCATCCCGAGTTCAGCTAAACGAATGTTTACGTCGCGTAGCGGTTCAGCTAAACGGAAGTCTTCTGTACTCAAATTGAAGGTACAAAATTCTCGTGACTGAAAGCTGGTATTATTGTATAATTGTTTTGAACGGAAACCTCGTATACGTGTCTATTTATTTTCGGTCAAGACTCTAACAAAATTCTCTGGGACTAATCAAAATTGTCAAGTCAAAAAGGTAATCGATTTGTAAAAGAATGTCTCGTATACAAGGAGATTTAAAAATAATTGCTATTTAAAAATACAATTTGTTCTAAATTGAAAATAATCCTAAGGAAAATAATTTATTCAAGCCATTATTATTTGCAAAACTTAAAGCAAACTTGGAATCAGCCCACGAAGGAACCCCTTAGTTAACCTACGTTGTATTTTTATTTATTATTCATTTTCTTATAGACGCCAAAAGACTCATTAGGATTTAACATAGATTACGAAGAATTAATTATTTAATCATATGGTTGTAATAAATCGTATTGTGATTAAAAAATCTACTGCTTCGAACATATTTCCTCAGTAGAATTAGATTTCACAATTTATTCTACAGAAATATTGGAATTAGCAATAATTCAATAAAACAGATTGTTCTAAAAAATTTATCTTGCATAACTAATGGCAAATTTAAAATCAGTTATGCCTCGAACTCTTCAAATTCTGTATTTCTTATGTAGTTCGTGACTTGAAATCTTATATTCACGAAAGGATTCTACAATTAGGTTTTGAAAGAACTTCATTTCACCATATTTTGTTTCGAAAAAATGTTTAGGCAAATTATTTTCTAAATTCTGGCTTCGTGAGTCTAATTATGATTCAATCAAAAACATTTCTGGTTTGATTTTGTTTGATCTGGTTCAGATTTCCGACCCGTAGGTGGTTTTGAACAAAATTATTGACATATCCCCACTGTACGGCGGCTCGAATCGTCAGAAAATGAGTAAGCGGTATAAAATCGCGCGCGCGATAGAAAATGATTGTATTTCAGCGAGTTATCATCGATTCCCAGTGATTTTTTTTAATTTTGAGCAGCGCAAACTTGTTGAATAATAGACTAGTTGATTATTTTACGAAAAGAATATTTTCAAATAAAAAGATTGATTTTCTACCAAAAAATACAATGTTCAACAAAATAGTTAATTTTGAACTGAAAAAATAATATTTTTTCAACAAGAATGGAGCAGTAACTTTTTTAGTTTGAGGATCCGATTTCAAACCAAACAAGAGATTTTCTATATAAAACAAAGAATTTACAACTGAAAGAGTTAAATTTTCAAAAGGAATAAAAATTAGAGTACTGGAAAAAATTGATGTTCAACCAAATAAATGAATTTCAACTACAACTATGAAATTTTCAATTTGAATAAGATAAATTCTCAGTTTAAAAAATTGCTTTTACCCAAAAAAAAAATAACTTTCAACAAAATAGAATTTAACTCTCAGAAAAGTTGTTACATTTTCAAACAAAATAATGAATATTAAAAAAAAATGGTTAATTTTAAATTTAAGTTGTTGAATTCCACATCAGAAAGACGGATTTTCAACTGAGATGATTGAAATTTTGACTAGATAATAATTTTCAACCAAAAAATACAGTTTTTCTATAAAATGGTTGAATTTTGAAACATAAAAATAATCATCTTTAACCAGAAATGGAAAAGTAACAATCCGATTCGGAAAATTAATGTTTTAACCAATCATGAGTTTTTTTGACAAGATGTCGTTTCAACTAAAATTAAAAATATTTAACTGTATAACTTGAATTCTTAACCGTAAAGAAGAATTTCTGAACAAGAGAATTAACTTTCAAAGAGAAAAATAATTTTCCACCAAAAAATGGATCTCTCAAAAAATCGGAGAATTTTTAACGAAAGAATTGAATTTTCAATTCAAAAAGACAAATTTTCATTCAAATTGTAGAATTTTTAGTTGACGGAAATAATTTTCAACCAGACTGATTAATTTTCAGGCAAAATGATTAATATTCTAGTGGAATAGATGTATTTTATGCGAAAATATTAATTTTGAACGCTAAAGATCAATTTTCGACAACAAAGACGAATTTTCCTCAAGGTATATAAATTCTCAAAGAAATAGTTTAATTTTTTTTAAATCAGCGTTCAAATAAATACTAGAACTTTAATAGAAAAAGATTAATTGATTTTAAACGAAATAATTACATTTTCAACCAGAGGTAAATTTCGTATTGAAATAGAGCACCCTCAACAAAAGAATTCATTTTTCTATTATAATTTAGAAATATTTCTTCTGCGAAATACTATTTATATTCTTAAAACTGCTTAAAGAAATCTTTCTTCTAAATCCAAATTGAAATTATTTTATAAAGTTCTACTTTCATGTAAAAAATTTCTTATTCCAAGTGGAATTACATTTCTTTCATGATACTACTCTCTGCCCTTAAATAAAACAATAATACTTTTCTTCAATTCCCCGTTCCATGTCATGTAAATGAGGAGAATGCAAATGAAACGTGTTAGATACACTTTTCTAGAAAAATAGAGAAGACAATTGTTGCATATGCTTGAGCTATCATCAATTCGATTATCGAACTTGAGTTAGCTCTAAAAACTCACAGAGCAAACAATTTGCGAAAGGCTTTTCTTATGATGGAAAAAAATACTGTCTCTTATGAAGTATAGACATATTCAAAAAAATTTTAGAATCAGACGAAAGGAATGTACATTCTTCCAATGGAATGATGAAATTTCTTTCTAATTTGTAACAAGATAATTTGTATTTTTTTTTATTTTCTGGGTTGAGGCAAGTAACTTACTGGTTTTTTATTAAAGTCTGAGTCATTTCCCGGTTCTTTCCCAGTCAGTAAAATTCACGGTCGTTCCCCGGTTTCCCGGTCGAGTCGCCACCCTGAGGATCTGAATTCCTTGCTTCTTCAGCCTACTGTTCGTAAATTGATTTGCAATTTAATACAATGCAACGATGACGTCTCATAGTTCACACTTTTGGTTCTTGTTACATATTATGATCAATTACTATCTGCGTAATACACTCTGACCACAGATAACTCTTTAATACCTATAACCTTCATACCGAAGAGTTCCGTTCAGCTGAACTCTCGTTTAGCTGAACTCTCGTTTAGCTGAACTCTCGTTTAGCTGAACTCCCGTTTAGCTGAACTCTCGTTTAGCTGAACCCCCATCTAGCTGAACGCTTCCACGCTCGTTTAGCTGAACTCGAGCGGCCCCCTCTACCCCCACTACTCTCGACTAGACACGGCAACGGACAGTAGCAACCAATTAGAAGTCACCTCTAGAAACACCCGTGCGGAGGGGGACAGTGGTGGGAATTTCTCCCGAGTTCAGCTAAACGAATGTTTACGTCGCGTAGCGGTTCAGCTAAACGAAAGTCTTCTGTAATAAAAATTTTACGTCAACAAATCCAATAAAATGTCAAACTATGTACTACTGACGTGGCCATTTTGGTTGATTTGACACTCTTTGACCCAATAACGTAATTGAAGCAACTCAACTATGGTATATCGTGATATGGAATCGCTGAAGCGATTCGAATATCGCTGAAGATGAAAGTGATAAAAAGTTAAACTGAATTTAACCACAAAATGTTTCGAGGATTTGATATTTAAAGCATTTTTCAAACATAAAGCCGACAGCAGATAAATTATATTATCTTCTGAAAAGAAATGGGGTCAGAAACTGTGTCCGTTCAGTGCTTTCCAATTTCTACTTCCCGTGTGTCATTTTTGAAGGATCATATAATAATGATTCTTCTCTCTGAATATCCCATTTTTTATTTCCATACGTTTTTGAATGTCTGTAATGTCTCATGCTTTCTATATTGAGGAAAAAATAAATTTTAATAACCTTTACATTCAATAATAATTTAATGTATTTTCATATTCTAACTTCCAACAAACTACACTACATATTTATTTGCATAACACTAGTTTCTTTTGCATCTCTAAGGTACTCTAGAAAAAAAAGCTAAATGAGCGAACACGAATATGAAAATCCGGGCTTAAAAAATATGCCCGTGCTTGAAGCTGAAAGCTGCATGAGGACTTTTTCAGTAACGTCAAATAGTAATTTTTTTTTTCTAGGATGCCAAGAGGATTTTTTTTCTCCTTTTATTGCAGCTCTTAATCCCAGCTTAAATTCCATCTCATGCTTCACTGTTAGCTCTACATGGAGAACAAACTTTAATCTACAAACATATTAAGGAATTAGAAAGGAGAGTTATACTTTTTTAATTAATGGAAACCTAAGTTGAAGATATTCCTCTCTGTTATTATGCTCGTGATGCCGGTCATGTAAATACTAAAGAAAAAATTTCAAAAATGTGGGTTACCCGAAAGTTGAGAAACATATG
>WSXT02098890.1:0-11502 GCA_011762715.2 Neuroterus valhalla
GCTGCACTTTTACCACTTTAGAGGTGGAGAGATGCCACAGGTAGACAATTTCATTCGGGAGGCTTGCCACGAAATTGTCAATCTACTCGGGAGAGATGCCACCAGGGAGACTTGCCTCAAAGAGGCTTGCCGCAAAGAGACTTGCTACAAGGGAGACTTGCCGCAAATGATACTAGCCGCAAAGAGACTTGCCACAGGTGAGACTTGCCGCATGTGACTCAATATGGACCCACAAGAGGAAAATACCATTATTTTTTACCCATACATGGAAATAATAGGAATTCGTTCAAAGAATTTGTTGGAAATTCGGTCATGAAGTACACCCTACAAGTTATTTGGAACCCTGTTTTTCCATTTTACCTCACTGTGTGCCGTCAGGACAGATCCTAGTGGTAGACTATTCATAGAAAATCTGAAGAACGCTCCTATGATGATCCTACTAGCCTTTTGCAAGAAGACCGATTATATGCCATCTGGACCAGGAGAATTGTAGAAGAACAAAAACTTTAGGGCCTAACTGACCCTGGAAGGAGTTAAAATCTCGTTGGTCAGCCGCCTCGCCCGGCTTCCTTTCGTCAGGCCCGGGAAACGTACATTGATCAAGTGGGCATTGATCAAGGTCTCCTCGTCAAACATCGTACCCTTCGTCGGGCAATCTTGGAGTGTTGAGAATAGCATTCGGTTTTCTTGCTCGGCCTTACTTATGCGCTCCTGTATTTATCTCTTATTGTCGTATATGAGGTCCATATTTCGGCCGTCTTCCCGAACCTTATTTTGGTTTTTTGCGTAGTTTATGAAGCTTTCTGTTCAATCAGTTTATTTCCTTGTCCTTTCGGATTTTTGCCATCTCCAGGGTTTCCAGGTCTCTGATTGATCTGTGCACAAGTGAAAGTGCACTCTTTAGTTCAGTGAGAAACCGTCCTAATCTGTTATTGTTGGGATCCTAATTCACTAAAAACCCACAGATATAGTACGTGTCAGCTCGAAAGTGGGTTTGTCGAAGACTATCCTCCTCCTAATTTTGTTTCTAAGACTACTGATGCAGAGCGTGATGTCGATGACTTCCTTTTTTGATAGTGGTTTGAAATGTCGGGGTGTTCCCCGTTTTTCCAAGAAACTTGAACAGAGCAATAAGGTAGTATTCACTATTAATCGAAGCGTACAGTTGCACATCTATTCCAAAATTTGCTTCCATTCTTTTCGTTACTTTTGACTCAACCTGCAGACTCATAAACTCAGCTGCAATTTCCTAATTTGTTTAGTATGCTCCTTCAGATCTTCTGAATTGTTTCGATCCCAATAATTTGGATTTCTCATAAGTTCCTCTGCATTCATCCTGCTTCCTCTTCTTTTTTTTATTTTTCTCTTCTCCTTGAATTTAAATTCATTTCATTCAAATTATATTTAGCATGTCCTTTTTGTTCAATCTCATTATCTTTCATGGGGAGGGGATCTTTTGGTTACAAAATTGATTTAAATGATTTACGTGAATTATTACAAACTTTATTGACGTAGGGGAAGTTTGTCAATGTTGAACTCTAGCCAAGGTTGAACAATTTGTTTTTTTGCCTATCTATCTAGCAACATTTTTGAGCTAGTTTGACAATACTCTTCAAAGTAGTTCCAAACTTTTGTATGGTTTCGTCTATTCCAAGCTTGATTGTCAAGAGTGTAGTGCTGAAATTTGTGAGAGTTCGAATTTCCATCGCAGAGCTATTTTTTATCCTATTAGGTCATAAACCGAAAAAAACGTATATTCTATCTACAATATAAGGAGAACATCTTTAAAAAAAATAGATAGAAGAGAATCATGCCTGGAGACAAGATATATCATGAGTTCGAAAGATATCAAGTACAAATTTTGAACTTTGAAGATTCCTTCGAAAGTACATATTTTAAACTTTAATCTGATCCATCAAATGGCTAGGGAAGATAAAAACCAGTTGGGTAACGTTGATTCTGGTGCAAGACTGTCCAAGTCAATGAAAAAATACCGTATCTTTATGTTGTAACTTTTCTCGGTTTCCCGAGATCGATGTTTTTATTTCATTCGGGTTTCCCGAAGGTTGCGTCCCTAATTTTCTAGGTTCCTATTCTATGTGAAGTGCGGTGTGTGTAGTTAAATTTTTTTTTTCCTGGAAATATTTTTTTAATCTTTGGCTGACCTCAGTCCTACATTCATATATCGTAAGCTGAAGGATCTGTGCTACAAAAAATTTTCAAAATTAATTTAATAATATTTTACACTAAAATTCAAGATCATTTATTGAGGTTTAATCGTGAGCACGAGGTTTTGATAATAGGGCAAAAGAACCTCATTTATTTATTTATTATATTGGCAAGTAACCTCTAGTAGCCGGGGAATTGCCACAACGATTTCCCAGAAACAAGGAGGTATTGTGTAAATTTCGATTAAAAAAAAAATTTCTTTAAAAAGAATGGATAGATTTCTTTGTAAAAATTCTTATTCTCACTCACCTTACTAGCCCTAGGGGAAACGCGTCCCTCCAGAGGAAAGAAAGGCAAAATGTGAATTCCAAAATTTCTCGAAATTGGTAGAGAATGCTAGCAAGCCAGGGAATCACCGCAACGATTCCCCAGAGTGGTTCGCATTTTCTAGAAATTCATGAAAGTAATTAAAAATCAAAATAAAAAATTGCATCAGAAAACAAATAAAATGAAATGTTAAATTTAGATTATTAATGTACAAGGCAAGCTAACACTTGGTACGTAACTTATCAGGCACAACACAACACTTTATTACTAGTCACTTAAATTCAAGTATTCAATTTGAAATACTGTCTACCTACCTAACATTAATAAAACGAGACTGTTCTCCGCAGGAGCAGGGTACCTAGGAGACCTAGCCCACGGGACGTGGTGAACGAAGTGACGAACCCGATCGGTTCGTTCTCCTGATGGACTGTCCTTTCGTGACGGTTAGCACCGCTCTTTCGTGATTGTCTGAAGGTCCCTCCTCTCTTTACTTGAGATGGGGTTTTCCCGCTTCTTTGAGCGACGTTTCACGCGTTAGCCAACCTTCGAACGGCTTCTACTGGATATATCTATATATACGGAAGGGCTGTATTCCTATTCACGTATACCTGCACGTTACAATGTATCTTAAGTTGATAATTAAATTTTAGTTTTCAAAACTACTTTGCGGTACCAAAAATCTCCCCCCCCCTCAGTCTAAGTAAAATCATGAAAAACTAATAAAAGCTGTTGATTTTACGGAAGTTGTTGCACTTCGCACCTGATTAGTGTGTCCTTATGTATTTTGGGTCGCTGAATCCAAATCTGGACTCAGAATTTTCCCTTCACGTCAGAATATTCTCCTGAGTGAAAAAGGGTTAGAAGAAAAGCAAGCACTATAGAGTTTGTTACAGTTTGAAAACCTGGAGGTGAATAAAAATCAAATGCATTTTGATGTCTTCTATTGACAAATCTGTATCTGTATCATCAAATTTTGTTTACGAGGTCCGTAACTTCCGTGACTTTAGAAGCTTTTGTCAATTTTTCACGGCTTCCCCTAGGCAAGGGGTAAATTTGTGGCACTGAAAAGTAATCCTGATTACTAATATTACCCTTCTGCTTGTCGCGTGTGTTTTGTACACACAGATTGTCGCATGGACCTGTGAGGTGCATATTCACTTTTCTATAGTTCACGCACTGTCTTATTGGTCAAAAATGACAAAAATATGATACACATCTATGAGGAGAGGTAATATGTTTTGTAAAAAAATGAGCGTTGAATAAATTGAAATATAATTCAAAAATGCATGACATACAATAAAAATGTCATATTTGCAATACAATCAAAATTAGGTAGCCAGGCTCCCAATGGCTTCTTAAATATATTACAAATTGGGGGTAACGTACATATAAATCAGTTTCTTATAATAATGTAGATAGACATATTATTCACGTAAAAAATAGAGACAAAAAATTAAACGTTAGAACAGAATCATACCAATGAAAATAAATAGAACATTTTACCCATCAGTCAGTCGAATCACTTGAATCCATAGAGTCATCTCTCACACAATGTTCCGCAAAGCATGTACCCCACAACGCAGAAATGTGCTCCAAACATAGGTAATTGCCACACATCCTGCACGAGTATTTAGTGCTCATTCTTCTCTTCTCGTCATAGCAGGGTCCATAGCGATTTCTTTTTGCGCCTGTTATTTCATCCCCTCCTTCACTCTCAGCAGCAACTATTGGATCTGTTGGTGGATTCTCGAATGTTGATAACATCCTGCCTCGCAATCCCCTTGGAAGTAGTGTTTTTGATGATGCACGACGCATTAGTTGGGGTTTCACAAGCTCTTTGGCCAATTCCCGCAAAAAGTGTCGGGGATTTTTTACTGTACAATTGTTTCCTCTACAGTGTAGCTTGTCTACAGTGTCTACTGCCTTCTTTTTTTATTAGAAAATGTTATTATTTCTGGGCACGGAATGCCTCATAAGTCTCGTCAATCTTCTAAATTCATTCTTGACCCTCTGAAATTGCCAGCTTGGTATAGTAGACCTATAAATTCTTTCAGCTCATTAACATCAGTAGGGGAAGCAACACGAGTTCTTGAAAATTCATCCTATACAGTTGCGGCGATGGGGTTCTCTTCCACTCTATTTTCTCGATTAGCTTCCTGTTTTTCATACGCAAAACTTTGTAATAATCTTCATCAGTCTACTCTTTATCTTCCTCCTCGTCACTCTGTTCTGTATCACTATCACCATCTCTTTGTTCTGCTTCCATTTCCTCGCAGTCAGTATCAGGGTCATCACCGAAATCCTCTTTATCATCCAGATCTTCAAACAACGAATGGTGAAGTGCTGTTACATCTTCTTCATTCAACTGGTTTACAGATATTTCTTTAGTCGCCATCACTCTAAAATGGAAAGTCACAAGGATTGTCGCGTCGAACCTGGCAGGTGCAAAGCGTGTATAAATTCGAGAGAATCAAACGTTTTCATATAAAAATGAATGCTTCGAGTGAGGCACAAAAACGAATTGAAAAAATGAAAATGAATTGTTAGAAAGAAGCCGAGGAACTGAAATTTAATACTTAAACGGGTTGTCGCATGGACCTGTGAGGTGCATTGGTGTATTACAGCGGCAATGATGGAAGCTACAAAGTCCAAACTCACGGTGACCCTCGACAAAGTGAAGTTGGGAGAATAGCTGAAGTGGCGCCATCTTCGCTCATCCCGTTCATATACAGGAGCACAATATCTTCACTATGAACCTGTGAGGTCCATGCGACAAGCGGAAGGTTAAATCACCGACCTGAAATATGTGAAGATACTGTATTTTTTTATTACCTTGCCAATTAAAAGAAAAGACGTTCAGGGTCCCAGAAAACCCTGAACTTTACACATTTCATCTAGGCTAGGTAAAATTCGGACGTGTAGGGGAAATTTTGAGGCCGAATTTGGATTCAGCGACCCAAAATACAAAAGGATACACTAGTCAGGTGCAAAGTACAACAACTTCCGTAAAATCAACAGCTTTGATTAGTTTTTCACGGTTTCCCTTAGGCAAGGGGGAAATTGGTGTCACCCTGAAGTAATTTTGAAGACCATTATTAATTCATCAACTTAAAATAAATACAGATACTTTTTTTCATTGACTTGCCACTCAAAAGAAAAGATGTTTAGGGAACCCAGAAATCCCAGGATTTTACACATTTCCCTTAGGCTAGGGGAAAATCCTGAAGCGAAGCGTAAATTCGGAGTCCAGGTTCAGATTTGCGGCTCAAAATACCTAAGGATACACTGATCAGGTGCAAAGTACAGACAAATTTTTTTATGTGGGCCTGTGTCATCAATCACTTGCCTACATGTTTGGTACTTCTGAAGTTTCCTTCCTTTTTTTGGGTTCAGCTTGAATTGTCATGAAAGGTTCGAGAAATCTTTGACACAAACATTATGTTACGATTTGTCCTGTTATCCAAAAAAATAGTTTATACCTTCTCATGTATTCTTTTCATGATGTTACAGTATCTATTGTTCTGGAACGACAGTAAAACTTCATATTACGCAACACTCTATTGTCTCAACTCTACTACACTGCCGCAATGTAAATACTCATCAATTGATCATATTTGTAACCTTCATCACTAGTTGGTGAAGGACTACTTTGAATATCAGTTATTCATCGCTAGCGAAATGAACAGTTCTATATTGTGTGATCTGCTCTCTATCTCAATGATATTTCTGAATCTTGTTCGTGAGTGATAAATGGAAAATTGCCAAATCCTTCACACGTGTATTTAACTTTCGTAAACCTGGATATCGACTATTTCGGGGAATTCATCTGTCGTGAAGCGTAGAAACATATCTGATCTAAAATTCGTATTTTATTTTAAAAAAGTAGAAACATATAGTATTATCACTGTAAATTTTTTATATTCTTCTGCATTAATAAAATGTTCAGCAGAGGATGCTCCCTACTTTCCCTTGCATAATATTTCGTAGAAAACATGAAAAGAAAGTGTTTTCTGAATGGGAAATATTCTTTTTCCCTTCTTTCCTTTTATACATTTGGTTGGAAATTATTTCTCTTTTGGAATGAAGGAAAAAGGAATCCAGACTCATAATAGCTTTCAAAAGGAATGTTGTTGTTGTTTCGTTACATTTTGTGACTCCGAGCCTGCTAGCAGACAAAAAAATTTTTGTGTATCTTAGATCCAGTACTACTATCAATTGATTACGTGACCTACGGCCTTGCTACTTCGGAAAGATAAAAATTTCTGGAGTTTGTTTAAAAAATTCGTTACATAAATCTCTACTCTTGTGCTTTCAGAGTCAACTCCAATGCGGAGGTGGGAGGCTCCCAATCTTCATACCGAAATTCCTCCTCGGATCCCTGGTCTACCAATACCTCCTCGACTATGTTATCAGGAAGGACGACTTGTTGCAGTATGCTACAATGGGAAGACTTATTCAGTCAAAGAAGAATCAGAACCTGGTAAGAAAGATAGTGCCCCACCCCCTTCCTCCACAAGTTCAATTCTTCGAAAAATGTGATGCTTTCGCCCATGAAGGAAGGGAAAAAACCTGCTTCTGAATCGCGCCCTTAGTTGTTCAAAAAATATTCTAATAATTGAACAACATTTAAGGTTGATTGTTAATTAATATTGATTGATTATTATTTATTAATTAGTGGATTCTTGTATGCTAACTACGTCTAGAGGAAATCAAAAATCAAAACGCTTTCCTCAATTTGACAATATAGGTGTAGAAATATAAGAATTTCGAAATATTGATAGAAAGTGTGGACATCATCAGAATATAATTGAGTTATTATTAAAATGAATGGATGTAATGTAAACTTTCCATAATGAGAATATGAAACGGATGAGTAAGTTCATTTTATGGAACCATAATGTTCAAATTTGTTTGAAAAAGTATACTTGCATTTGAATTAGATACATATCATCTTGACGATTTGGGCCGAAAATCGAGTTCGTCTGCTTTCCTCCATCCTTCCACAAAAACTGCAGCAGCCTCTTAAAATGGATATTCTACTGAAAAAATTTAAAATTTCCTCCAATATTATAGTTTCTGAAATGTATATCAAGTAAAATTGTGCTTCTTTTAAAACAAATTGAACGCTATTTTTCTATATAGGCAAGAAGTTACACATGCCAAAAAAATCTTCTTTTCTCGAAACCTAGAATCCAGACTATACTTTTCTGAAGGGGTTTAGCGCGCTGAATCCGAACCCGCCCTCAAAATTGCTTACAGCCTGGTTTTTCTCGAAATATCCTTACCTAGGTGCGTTGAAATGCTAGTTTTCACCTAATTGGAGGTTAGATAAAAAGGCTTTTTGCTAATGACCTAGAAACCAGACTATATTTTTGTAGAGGGATAATCATTCGTCAATCCAGAAAATTTTACCACAGAGTAGAGATCAGCCACTCTAAAATCCTTGAATTCTTTGACGGAAAAACTCAAAACGCCGTAAAATCTAACCTTTAATACAGCATTCTCTGCACTTAAAAGTTAGGATGTCTTGAAAAAATCAGGCTTCGAGCAATTCTGAGGTATTTGGATTCAGCGCGTCAAAATCTTCCAGAAAAGTATAGTCTAGTTTCTGGGTTAAAAGACTTGTCAATATTTGTTATGATATTTGTCAATATTTGACAAGTTAAATTGCCAGGGATCGTGCTATCATCGAACCAAAAGAAGTACGAGTTTTCGATTATTTTATGAGGAAATTTCTTTCAAAACTCATGAAGCTTATTTGTAATCGATATAAAAGAAGAAAATTTTTAATATCTTTCTTAGAAATATCGACAATGGCATGCATAGCTTTTGGCAACGTCGCTTCTTTTGTTTTTTTTGCTCTTATGGTTACTGCATCCTTTTCACTCAAGATTCGTTACTTGTATGAAAACAATAACAAGCGAGTGACGTTTAAGACGTTGCCATGATTCTCGAGTACAAGTTCCAATTTTCTAAATTTGCCAATCAAATCCCGTGTAACTTTCCTCCTGCCGACAAAATTATTTTGAAACTTCGCGTACTACATTTTGGAGTCATATTTCACAACATACTTGATTTTTACGTCGATCCTTTTAATGTGTATAACTTTTCGGAGGGGAAAAGAGTAAAAAGCCACGCGCTGCCATAAGGGCCCATGTATTTTTTCTCAACTTTGAGAACTTACAACTCGACACTCAGCGACAAGGTTTTTTCGGAATGAAATGAGGTGACGAAAGGCACTACAAGCTATACGCATTTAAATCTTCATCAAATTTTGATCACTTGGCTCTCGCGCCAGTACAACTTAATCGAATTTTTCGAAGCACGTTCTTGCATTATTAAGTTTTTCATATTTTCCTCCTAAAAATATGTTCGCTTCCAATTCTGGATTTATTCGATAACTATCCTTCTCTCAAAGAACCAGCTCCACGACTGCCACCTCTACCGCCGCCGTCTCTACGACTGTCACCGCCATTTCTACGACCAAATTTTCAAATGCAGCCTTCTCTGAACCCCCGTTTTCCTGAACGTGCTCGATTGGTGCGTAATAGAACAATCCAAGGGAGATCTCATAATGGATGGATGCTGGATTTGTTAGGTAAATACAATAATCTGATGACAAGAAGATAATCTGGAACAAACATGATCTGAACTCATCCTAAATCGATCCAATTCAAGAATTTTTTTCCAAAACTTGTCCGATCTAATCCGAAAACTGTATGAAACGAATCTGGACTTTTGTCTAGCTGAGTTCAAAACCTGGACAAAAAAGTTTAAGTCCGGAAAAAGTCCGCTTTCATCCGAAATGAGTCCGAAGTTTAGAACCTGAATTTGTTTTTGTTAAAGTGAAAATGGGAAGTGGTCCGATTAAGTCTGAAATCTGTCTGGTCAAAAAAATCAACTCCGCGAATAGTTCGGATCCATCCGGAGTCGGTCCGGAATTAAGAACCTGAGACTATTTTTGTTAAAGTGAAAACGGAAAGTGGTCCGATTAACCCGAAATCCATCCGTTCGAAAACATAGATTCCGGAAGTAGTCCGGCTCTATCCGAAATCGGTCCGGAATTCAGAACCTGACATTATTTTTGTTAAACTGAAAACGGAAAGTGGTCCGATTAGTTCTGAAATCTGTCCGTTCAAAAACATCAACTCCAGAAGTAGTCTGGCTCTATCTGAAATCAGTCCAGAATTCAGACCTTGAAATTATTTTTGTTAAAGTCCATAACGAAAGTGATCCAAATAATTCCGAAATCGGTACGTGCAAAAACATCGACTCCTTAAATAGTCCGGTCCTACCCGAAATTATTCCGCGGCTTTGAGTTGTAATTGATGATTGGAATGAAAAGAAAAATCTATAGATATTTTTGAATTTCATTTATTCACAGTTTTGGCCTTATTATAACAGAATATTTTTCCGTTTTTACTTTTAATTTTGAAGTTTTCTAATTCGAGTTATTAAGCAATTGGTTCTGAAAATTATAAAATTATCATCAATGTTGATAAATTAGGGAAATAATTAATTGTAACCAATAAACTTTCTTTCATTTAGGTAATATGAATGTTCTCATTCCCATCTCTTATAATGTTCTGTAGATAAATGGAACATCGCCCTACTGCTGCCCCGAAGACGCGTGTTCGATTCCTACCAGTTTCTTTTTCTACTAATCCGATTTTTCTGTTTCAGCTTATAATTTAATGATATCATATGTTTTCAGAGTACACAAATATATAATTTCCAATGTTGTCAATTCCGAATTTAGATTAAAATGAAATTATGTTTAATTTTTAATACTGCATAGTGTATATATTTGGTTTCGATTTCAATACCATATGTGAATTTCTTTTATTTTTCTATTCGGGCTGAAGTACAAGGTTTCTCAGTGTAAAATGTAGAAGATTATACTAAACTGTAATACAATTTTTAACGTATCATGTAACTAAATTTCTATGCGTGGATTGATCGAACTCTTCAGAACGCACAAAATACGGATTCGGTCAGACACAATCCGGAATATTAACATCCGGAAGACCGTCTAGAAAACGGAAATGACCGGACACAGTTCGGAATAATACCATCCGTTATACCGCAAAAAACTCGGACTCAAACGGATTCTTTCCGGATTGATTAAATCCGTCACGCCGGACAACTTTCGGATTCTACCGCATGAGAAGCAGATTCAATTCCGTGCTTCTTTAGCCGGAGAAATTGCGGACACTTTCCAATAGAAATCAGAGGACAAAAACCGGATCACGTTTTGAACAAAGTCGGACCGATTCCGGAACCCGTAGTTTGTCCGTAACTTGTCCGAAGTTTTTAGAAGGGTAATGTCTGTTTATTTCTAACTGAGGAATGTTCCTCTAACCCTACTACACGTCCATTATTGTGGGCTCGGAATTCAAAGGATGATTCTCAGCTTTTTATGTGTACGGGTAGCGAAACATTTTTATGTCCCAGACCCCCCTAACCTCCCCTTTCATCCGCTTTTGCGGTGTTCTAAAAGAAACTGTATTGACTCGAAAAAATTCACACACAAAGACATATGTCGCTATCTTACGAATTTTGGAGATATACAATTTTAATGATAGAAATTTGTGCGCACTAAGAAAATTATTAATCGGAGCTGGATTTCTTAGAAAATTAGTATTCAAATGAAAGTGTAATTAAATATTTCATGACTTTATTCTTCTCAAATTATTAGGTCGAGTTATAACGCGATATGAATCTGGTGATCTATTGAAGTACTTCTCGCTTCCCTTGGCAATATATGATACTGATAGGTTTGTTCTGCTGAATGAAGACTTTTACATCTCTCCTCAATCAACACGATAAGGACCATGCCATATGCGATCAGTTACTGTTGGAATAATCGTTTGAGGTGGGGTACATAATATTGAATAACGCAAGAAATACAATAAAAAAAAGCAAAAATGAATATTTATTCTAACACATAATGAGATGTAAATAAACTACGGATTATTCTTCTAGTTATTATTTGAAATTTCTTAA
>WSXT02098901.1:0-11502 GCA_011762715.2 Neuroterus valhalla
GAGGGAAAATGAATAGCAAAAGGATTTTTTATTTCATCCTACTTTAAAACTTTGGGAACAATTTTTATATATTTTTCCATCGACGTAACTTCCATTGACGTAACCTTATTTTGAGCAGCTCAGAGGCAGCCTGGTACTCAACTGTGCACCTCCGGAAAACTTTTGCAGGAAGGCTACGAGAACGGAGTTTTGTTTTGGATAAATGATTTTGTCTAAATCATGAATCACAAAACAACACAGAGTTCAAAATGATTCTCATGGTAAAAACCGGAAAAATATCCTTCTTATCTGGAAAATGTTTGACTTCTTACTATCCTGAATTTCGGTTTGGCTGATTCACGTAAATTATGTTCGCGCAATCTAGCGTAGTCTAATCAAAGATATGAATATATATAAAATATATATGTATATAATAGATAAAAGATATATCTTTGGCACAACTCTAAGTTGAATTACTGGTTGTTGTTTACCAACTTTATTTCAGTGAAAACATGAACGTTTATCAATAAACATGTTTTGTGAAAATCTTACTTATAAATCTCATCGAAAGTATAAACTTAATTTGAAAATATACATCATTATATTTTTCATGGTAATGGTGCTTATTCAGAATTTCGAACGTTTTTACCATGTGTTATTATTTTTTCTGTAGGGAAATGAACAGCGAAACGGCCATGGGTAAAAAATATAAATCTGATCCGCTAGCAGAGTTTTTAAATTTTATCATATATAAATTGAATATTTTTATATGAATTAAATATAGATATTCAGATACAAGTCACAGAAAGACCGGGAAGAATCTGTCGTAGAAGAAAGCTTGGAAAGCTTTATTTCTAAGAACCTTTGTTATATAGATTTTAATATTATTTTTATAAATAATTGAAAACTTTTAATGTTAAATTTTGAATATCTAGGAAATTTATGCTAACACAAAATGGAGAACAATTTTGTATTTTGTATCAAAGTCGGCTATCATGAAATTAGTGATAATGTTATTATAAAATTATGATGTCTACAAACAAAAAGAATGCGATTTCTACGTCTTACCTTCTACTTTCAAACTATAGTCAGAGATAGATCCATTTTATCTTCAAAAAATTTATAGGAAGATAAAGCGTGACGTCAAAAAGCTCCAGAAGCCTTCGAAATAAATTTGTAGCTTGAATACTTTTAGAAGATCTTTTTTTATGGTAATGAATCTTACTTCAATAAAAAAAATTGAATTTTTGGAAATATTTTTTTTTAATTCACTTATTTCAAAAGTTCCCTGTATTTGTAGAATTACTCATATATCAGTGGTAAAAGAATAAAGAATATAAAGAGCATGCGTCATAATTTGGACTTCTTTACAAAAAGCTTTCTTTCTATGAGTCCATCTTGAGGACGGATTCTTGAGTCTTTCTGGCCTTTCTTCAGATTGATTTTATTTCAAAGAGATTAATAATAAATTGTTGAATGTTTTTCGTTATTTTTTCTTCTTCTGAAATCAAATGAGCACAGAAAGCTACGTGTGATCAATTCGAAGGATTTTTCTTGTGTAATGTTTGAGCAGTTTGTTATCATAGTCCAAATCTTATTTTTTTCCTTGAAGATTAATCTTCACCTACGTCAGACCAAGATTTCACAAACGCTTTGCACATTTGCGCAATTGGAGTAGATAAATCCAGTTTCGACCTCATTTTTATGAAATATCATACAAATGAAAAGATATTTCTTACGCAACGCCTCATTGCTTCATTCCCATCCCAGCGCCCAAAATGTTGATAATAATGTTTGTGGAAAATAAGATAATAGAAAGTATATAAAGGACTCAAAAATACCTAATATTTCATGAGTGACCATTCGAAATATTCTTCAGAAACGAGTTCTCTAAGTCTAGAAAGATGAAGATTTCTGCTTGTACTTTTCTCTTCACTTTGATGACGTTACTGCATAATGTTGGTAAGTCGAACCGTCTTCACGAGCAAACTTTGAAGACAACAAGGTTAAAAAAAATTTGACATTTTAGGCTACACCTCACCATTCATAACAAAATTCAAATAAGGGATTTGAAAATATTCTATAGTATTATAATTTATGGATGCATTCCAATAAGGAAGAATAAATGAAATATCTGAAAAAATATTTGCAATTCTTCAAACATCACTCTGATTATGGAGTATAGTAGCATTTGCTACTTTAGAACACGCTCAAAAGTTTTAATATGAACATTATTATCATGACCGAATCATATTAAATCATATCAATAACTACTCAAGTCCTTTGTTTTAATAAATTGCAAGAACATCAAATTAGCTGAAAAATCGTCCTGAGTCAGTTTTTTTCTCTCCAAGATATATGTTAAGCAGAGGTGTTCAACACGTGATATTAAGGGGGTGATATTTGAATACGTGATATTTGAATGCGTTCATGCGGTAAACGCAATGTGGAAAGGGGAAACGAGAAGAGAATTCTCGAAGACGCGTTTGGAGAAGGGGAAAAAAGGAGAAGGTACACGTTTGTTTCTTCGCTTAGTCAGCAGCGAAATTCAGCCATCATGGCTTTGTCTTATCAATCCTGGTATCGTTGTTCCATTACTTATTATCTTGATAAAGACATACTCTTTTTCCCCCGCTCCAAGCACTATTGTTTCCGTGAAACTTATCCAGATGTTATTCTAGAAAGTGTAGTTTTGAATTCATGAAACACCCTTCCTTTTCATAATCCTGAATCATCTCTGCCACTATGATTTTTTAGTCGGAACTCTTTCTGTTACCCAAGAGATTCATTGCTTCTGTTCTGATCTTTGATTTTTTCCCAAACCTAATTCTTTTTATCAGTCATTTTACCAGACGTCTGTTCTATCGAGCACAGCTTGTTCCAATTTGGGAAGTGGTTAGAATGATATGTTTCGGGAACAGCAAGTTCTTCGTAAATGCTGGTATGAGAACCAGATTTAGAGGATACTCTTACAGGCTAGCGCTTTTTTCTCTAATGACTTGTTCGATCTCTGCTACATTACATGCATACAGAGCCGCAGATTTGCTTTACTTCATTTGTGATTTTAACTTATTCTATAATGGAGGTATCCAACGCATGAGCAACGGGGTAAATAACTGTCACTCGTCAAACTACTCTCTCGCCATCTTTGATGTGTTCATGCGGTGATCGGGATGTGGAAAGGGATTCCTGGCGACCGGGCTGTGTGAACATTGTGCACAAGTAGATGTGGTCAGGCGTAGTAAGACGAATCCTGTAACAAAACGAGAAGAAATTTCCCGATGAAGTGCTCGATGGAAGAAAAGAAATGAAAAGCACGGCAAACTTGCGTTGGACACCCCTGATCTAGAAGAGTTTTCACGTTTTTATAGCCAGCCCTCTTAGAGCACTGTAGAGTAGTCTATCGGAATGAAAGCGTATGAATTTTTTATGCGGTAGAACATTTTTTAGTCTGCGTTTTGATAAATAGATCAAGTCTCCATTCTTCATCCCTTTATACATGTCCCTCCAAGTAATCTATCGAACCTCCGTCCTTTAGTGTCAGTAACAAAATACGTCCCTCCATCTTTTCAAAACTTTGAAGGAATAACGACGGACTAGCGTGGATCAGCACGGGAAAGACGGTGCTTCAATTTTTGACCAGTCGCAGAAGGATAAGATCATTTAATAAGCATACATACGTCCAGGAGCTCAAATGCCCGGGCAGCCCATCCGAGCCCCAAGTCCCTGACTAGATTACTAGACAATAGAATTGTATCCAAAAAACAATGTTGGGGGTCGCTCCTTGTAATTGGTACAGATGTAGCATCTGGAAGCTACGACGCAGAAGCATGCCAGCAACAACATCCTGGAGACCATTTGCATCTAGAGTCCTTGATGGTTGATCAATTGGCTCAAGAAACGAGCAGCAGCCAGAGGTGGCGAACCAAGGAACTGAAGAAGAGAAGTTCGAGCCCCCGGTTGCACTGAACGGGACTCGAACACACCGCTGCCAGAAGGGAGTGGGCAGAACCGAAAACTGACTGCTGGAGAGAAGCGAGCACTAGCCCTTGGTGGGAGAGCACGCGAACACTGGCCTCCCTTCTCCTATCGGTTGATAAGGGGAAAACTCAAAACAAGAGGGAACCTGTGAAGGACACGAAAACCGCGAAACCGCAGCTGCATATGAATTTTGAGCACAACTTTTTTTTGAAATTCCTCATCCCTTTGACGATATGTCGAAACTTTTGTACATGGCTCAAAGAAGTTTCTTTTTTCAAGAATGAAGCAGAAGAATCTGCACCATCTTTTGGTATTCCTAGTACTCTAATAAAAGCAATAGGTTCTGTCTGGGGGACTTACAATAGTGCTCTCGATCCAGTAATCCCTACAAAGAAATCATATTTCCCGTTGTTTCTGTTGCTGATGTCTTTGCTTTTACTTCGATTCTCTTCGGATTGGTTGTCGACTTATGTACGAGATTATTTTTATCGAAGGTAGTATCGATTCCACTATATTGGTGGAGGGAACCGAAATGATTTCCTGCTAGTAAAACCTTCAACGTCATCCATTCAGAAACAGCAGTTCCTTATATGGGATAGTTTCCTCTATATACTAAGTGTAGAATACGATAGTTACTTTTGGTTTTTCGAATTTTCCGGACGATGAAACTTGAGTCTGCAAAAATCACGGATAGTGTTTGGTGGCCAGACCGCATGAGAAAAAAGATGGAGATCACCTTTTGTTTTCGCAGCCGTTGCTACGGCCATATTGCAGCGACCAGCTCTGCCCCCGATAGGAAGCTGTGCTACTGGAGTTGCAGCAAAGAGGGACACGGGTTCGCAGGGTGCGCAAGTACTCTGCGCTGCTACCTCTGCGCCTGAAAGAACAAAAGTACTCAGATTGACCATCTCTTTGGTACCGCAAGGTGTTGAGTGTACCGAGAAATGGTACCTAAGATAGAGCCCCAAGGTAATATACAGTGAAATGCTATCAAAATTTCGAAGACTGACTACCTCAGTGTACAGCTCTTATTCAAATAGTTAAATAGTTCAATCGTGTTGCAGAGAATAAAAAAGTTACCCAAACAGCAAAATGTCGAAATTTTTTTGCAATTAATCCATCTCTAGGTTTTCTTCTGATATTCGTTAATAAAATGACCTGTCAATATTTTTACATGATCAGTGAGTCTATATCAAGAAATATCTCGTGACGGAAGACCTTATGGAGTATCCAACGGCCACTGTATCTATCCTTACGGAACATTCCATTATGTGGATGGTAATATGGAAAATCTTATACGTTTTATGAACAATATCAAAGAACTAGCGAATGTAATTCTTACTTTTCTTATTTTCGAAAAGCTGAACCGACTTTGAACAATTCTGATTTGCCATTTGATTGATAATAAATTTGAAACCCTTTAATTTGTTACATATGGAGATCTGAATTCCAGAGTTTCCGATTCGGAATAACGGAATTCAAAATTTTGTTTCAAAGTTATTGATAGGAAATTTTACAGTTTTATATTCAGAGAGCATATCAATTTGAACATTATCTCTCCGGTTGTTGTTGCTGTTTCTTTTCTTTCATGTATTTTATAACTTCATTTTTCTTACATGATTAGTCCCTGGAAAAGCGGAGCTACAACCGGAATTTACATTTGACGAAGTTTTTCCTGAAGAGACTGATATACTCGCACTGCATGGAAAACCTAATGCCAAACGCTATGGAAGGCGTTGGTTTCTGATCAATGAGAAGGGTGAATTTGGTAAATCGAAAACCATTATGAATATGCGAGTATGCTGTTCAATACATACAATTTTCCTTGTAGTCATGAGGACTTCTATTTTAAATTACATAAATTTGACTGAACGCTTGACTCACTTTTTCAAAACTTTGGCCTCTATTTTTTAGAAGTAAAAATATATATTTCGCTTACTCAAAATTTGACATTCCCTATTGGATGCAATTTTTTTAACCCGAATGTAAGAAGTTCGTGCATATTGAAAACGAGAATGGTTTGCGATATTTTGGTATCCTTCTTCTGATATCAAAAAGGGCTCACGAGCTATTGTACGCCACTTATAATAAAAAAGCTTGTGGAATCCCTACAATACAATACTCCTATGTAAAAAAAGTATGAGTTTAATAACTTTGAGAACAAAAAATTGCAAGGTAAAATCTTCTTCAATCTCCATCTCTTCCACTAAAAAAATTAGGAGCCAAATTTTCGAAAGAGTGCATGGGGTAGAGATCTTGTTTTAATTGTCTGAAGGTAGAATCAAATTCTGGAGGAAAAAAATTCTGCTCTTTAAACTATATATCATCTGATGAGAAACGTCACCTCAAGTACTAACTCGAATCTTTTTTTTTTAATTTAGTGTTTGCTGGTTCAAAGAGATTGCCAGTTATACTTGAAAATGATTCTGGTAGCACACTGATACGCGATGGATTTCATATTGCTGCATATGAGTGCGGAGGTTTTCGTCGGTTTGATCGTCTGCATCAGTGGAGAGCAGATATATAAAAAATTCAGAAAGGAAATTGATGATTTTTTTCACAACTTTGAGCACTTCTACAGGCTGAATAAATAAACTGGATCTATGTTCCGCAAAATCAATTGTCCAAAATATTTCGAAACTTACATGGGTTTATCCATTGTTATGAGTCTAGAAAACAAAAATATATTTCCATATTCAAGAGAGGTGTACAAATTTGCTTTACCCAAAAACTCAATAACAATTAATATCAGGTGAAAAGTTCGAATAATAACTGACAGCAAAGGGAATAAGTGGAAGAGCAAAGTCAGCAAGTTGATCGAAGAATCGGATGCAGGATCGATTGCGGTCATTCTGTAGCTCATTCGTTGCCAAGATCCCATCTTGTGAAGCAGTAAGTCGTACCAATAGTTAATATGCCTACTCGAGTTGGATGCACACTCCAGGAGTCCTCGAACAGTGTGCCATTCGAGTTGGCTAAAATTGTCGACAATTGTTCGAATCTAAGTGAACTGAAATGCGAGACGGGTATTCGAATCTGAGTAGCAGCTGGCAGGACAAAGGATACACCTTTACATCCAAGTTCGGTGCACACTCCAAAAGTCCTCAAATGGTTGAAAGGTAAAATTGAATGGAGTTCCGGATGAGTGTCCGAATCTTAGTAGCAGCTGACGGGTTTGACCAAGGTTTGACCTATCCTTTCGAGTCCGGTGCACACTTCAGGAGACCTTGAGCGGTTGGATAAGGGAGTAGACTGATATTCAAGGCAGTTGTTACAATCTAGGTAGCAGGAAGGGGGTCGAAGATTTTATCTTTCCATTCGAGGTTGATGCACACTCAAGAAGTCCTTGAACAGCAAGATATTCGAGTTGATTAAAATTTCGGATGATTGCTCGAATTTTAGGAGCAGTAAGCGAGGTAAAGGATTTTTCATTTCCACTGAGTTTAGTGTACACGCTAGGAGCCCTTAAACGGTGAGATAGTTGAGTTGACTGGACTTCCAGACGAGTTAGGATCTGAGTAGCAGTGAGCAGAGCGAATGGTCTGCCTCTCTATCCGCGTTTGGTAGTCATTCCAGGAGTCGTTGAACAGTTTGATATACGAGTTGATTCAAATTCTGGATAATTGTTTGGATCTTAGTAGCAGTTGGTGAGGCGGAGGATTCCCTATTTCAACTGAGTTCAGCGTACACGCCAGGAAACCTTGAACGGTGAGATAGTTGAGTTGACTGGAATTCCAGACGAGTTTGGATCCGAGTAGCAGTGAACAGAGCGAATGGTCTGCCTCTCATTCCGAGTTTTTTGATCATTCCAGGAGACCTTGAACGATGAGATAGTTTAGTTAACTGCAATCCCAGAAGAATTTGGATCTGAGAAGCAGTGAGCAGAGCGAATGGTCTACCTTTCTATCCGAGCTTAGTTATCACTCCAGGAGTCCTTAAATGGTGAGATAGTCGAGTTGACTGATAATCAGAACAGTTGTTCTAATTCGGGTAGCAGAAAGCGGGTCGAAGGTTTGACCTTTCTATTTGAGGTTGGTTCACACTCCAGGAGTCCTTGAATTGTAATATAGTCGAGTTAAATAAAATTTCGGATGATTGCTCAAATCTTAGTAGCAGTAAGCGGGGTTGAGGATTCCCTTTTTCCGCTGAGTTCAGTGCATACGCTAGGAGTCCTTGAACGGTGAGATAGTTGAGTTGACTGGAATTCCATAAGAGTGTTGGAATCTGAGTAGCAGTAGGCGGAACGAACGGTCTACCTCCCTACTCAAGTTCGTCAAATAATTCATGAGTCCTCGAACGATAATATAGTCGAGTCAACTGATAATCAAGACAGTTGTTTCAATCTGGGTATCAGAAAGCGGGTTCAAGGTTTTATCTTTCCATTCAAGATTGGTACACACTCCAGGGGTCCTCGAACAGTAAGGTAGTCGAGTTGATGAAAATTTTGGACGATTGCTCGAATCTTAGTAGCAGTACGCGGGGCGGAGGATTCCCTATTTCCGCTGAGTTCAGTGCATACGCTAGGAGTCCTTAAACGGTGAGATGGTTGAGTTGACTGGAATTCCATAAGAGTGTTGAAATCTAAGTAGCAATGGGCGGAACAAAGGGTCTACGTCCCTACTCGAGTTTGTCAAACAATTCACGAGTCCTCGAACGGTAAGATAGTCGAGTCGACTGATATTCAAGGCATTTGTTTCAATCTGGGTATCAGGAAGCGGGTTGAAGTTTTCACCTTTCCGTTCGAGATTAGTGCACACTCCAGGAGTCCTCGAACAGTAAGATAGTCAAGTTGATTCTAATTTCGGACGATTGCTCGAATCTTAGTAGCAGTAAGCGGGGCGGAGGAATCCCCATTTCCACTGAGTTCAGTGCATACGCCAGGAGTCCTTGAATGGTGAGATAGTTGAGTTGACTGGAATTCCAGACGAGTGTTTAAAATCTAAGTAGCAGTAGGCGGAACGAAGGGTCTACTTCCCTACTCGAATTTGTCAAACAATCCATGAGTCCTCAAACAGTAAGATAGTTGAGTCGACTGATATTCAAGACAGTTGTTTCAATCTGGGTAGCAGAAAGCGGGTTGAAGGTTACACCTTTCCATTCGAGATTGGTGCACACTCCAGGAGTCTTTGAATATGAAGATAGTCCAGTTGAATAGAATTGAAGCGGAATAGAAAACATGAGAATGAAGAGATACATGAGTAAAGTGTGAGAGATGACAGAAAGAGGGTGTGTCGTCTGATTGAGATGAAGTGAAAAGAGGCTCGGTAAATATTGGAGGTTAGGCAAAGGAGTGGGAGAGGAACAGAAGAAGGAAAAATAAGTATCAGGGAAGAAGAAAAGGTGAAAAACGATGAAATGACAAAGGAATGGAAGATGTATTCCTGGAATATGGCTGGATACGTGAGGAGGGATGAGGATCTCTTCAGAAAGTTAAAGTATTAAACAATCGTAGGGATGATGGAGACACAGCTGGATGCGACAGGTTCGAAAAGAGCGAAGAGAAGGTTATTAGAGATTCACAGGTGGTAGGTACATGATGCAAAAACAAAATATCAGATGGTGATAGCAATAGGAGTAATAGCAGTAGGAATATGGAAAAATTTGGTATAGAAGAAAGAAAATAACGAAGGTTTGAAGGCACAGAGGAAAGATGGTAGGAGTACATGTAAATTAGGGAAATGGAAATAAAAATTGAAGACCTGAGGGGATTGATATAGGTAAAAGCAGAACGTGTGAATTGATTCATAAGAGAGGATCGTCAAAGAAAAAGGTTAGGAAAAGGTAGTTGGTAAGTAAAGAGGATAAAAGAATGTAGAGAAAAGATGAAGGTGATGAAAGATGGTGGAAGAAAATATGATGGAGTTATGAAAATAGTGATGGTAGGGGCATGAGGAATTAAAAGGGAAAATTTGAAGAATAGGTCGAGGGAAAAAGAAAAAAAACGAAGAAGAGGATACCACAACAGGATGGTAAGGAACACTGATAGTGTCATGCGAAGTGGCAAAAGCGGTAGGTATAAATAAAATACTGCATGTAGTAAAGGAAATTTGTAGCAATAGTTAAAAGAGAAAAGAGAAAAAAGGTTAGAGATTTAAGGAAAATAATGCTGATATCAGCATTGAAAAAGATGTCTATTTCGAGAGTTTGAAAGAGTTTAAGAATAAATTGAAAACAGGATGATTATTCCTCCAAATCAGACAGGATTGAGAAAAGGTGAGGAAGTGATGAATGATATTTACGTGCTACTGTATATCATGCATGAGAGATTCAAGGGGCATAAAAAGGGACGAAAGCGATGTTTGTGTGTTTATTGGACAGAGCTGAGAAAGGAATAGCTTTTGAGAAGAAAAGGATAGAAAAAGTGTTGAGGGACAGAGTAGCTGAAATTTTTCAGGAGACAAAAACTGTGCTGGATGGGGATGTCGTCTTAGCCTACTACGGTTGAATATTTTAATTTCCGATTTGAAGTTCTAGAGAAAGAGGAAAGCATTGTGAGAAGTAAAGCTAGGTGAAAGAAAGACATGCATACTGACATGTGTGGTGAGTGCTCTGAGCGAATGCTGAGTAAGGTTTGACAGGTGAGTTCACAGGATTAAAAAAAACGTCGACTAGGGAAAACTAAGGACTTATATAGATAAAACTGAGGTTAGAAGATTTAGGAAGGAAAGGAGGAGGAAGAACAACGGACAGCTAGATGTAAAGGTTGAAAGTAAGATATAGCAGAATAATTCAAATATATCGGTTTCATCATTCAAGGGACTAGAAAGCATGAGGCCCTAAACATCAAAGGGATTGAGAAAATAGGAGATACAATAGAACAGATATTTGAATAGGAGATGAGAGGTTCAAAAAAGGCTAGAAATAGTATGAAATAGTTTGATATGCTGACATGGCTGGTAATAATCTACAGGGCAGCGACATAGAGGTGGAAGGAAACGAAGGGGAGTGAGAAGATGCAAGAGAGATATATAAGACAGATATTGTAACTTCGTTCTTCACAGCACACAAGTTTATAAATTCACACAGCCAAGGTATCACAGAACAAATAGGAAGAATTCTCAACCAACACAACATCCAAACCATATTTAAACCACCTGCAAAAATGGGGCAACTTCTAAACAATCTGAAAGGCAAAAAGGTACCAGCCAGTTATCCAGGAGTTTATAAAATCCCTTTCTCTTGTGGCAAGGTCTTTATTGGAGAAACCGGAAGAGCGGTAAGCCAACGTATAAAAAAACATGAAAGTAAAGTGAGGCTGAAACATTTCACGCAATCAGCACTAGCTGAGCATCACATCCAAACAGGACATAGTATTTCATTTGACAAAGCGACGATCATCGCAAAAACAAAACAAAATTTTTCCAAGAAGACATAGAGAAGCAATCGAAATCCTTAAACACCCTTACAACATGAATAGAGACAATGGATACCATACCAATCCGATTTGGCTTTCCGTCCTCCCGGTTTTTCAAAAAAGAATTGATTGGCCAATCAGGTTCGACCAATCCCCACAGTGGGGTCATTGACCAATCACAGGCATCG
>WSXT02098912.1:0-11502 GCA_011762715.2 Neuroterus valhalla
TACAAATAACATTAGATAAGTTCATTTGCGTTTGTAAATTTACGTGTTTATATTGCATTATTGTGGATACTTTCTGGAATATTATCAACTTTGAATTCAAAGCAATGACTTGAAATTATCTGCAGTGATTTTGTTTGTCTCCTAGAGATCTTTAATATTTAAATTACTTCTTGTTATTGATCTGTCAGATAGTTCTACTGTCACGATATATTCTCATCCTTCCGTTTTATTATTCAATGCTATATAACCAGATTTTTCTTAATAAATATATTTGCAGCATGGTAGTAGAGCGTGGTTACAGATATTGAGAGAAATAATTGATTTGAATTGTGACCTATCTGAGCCTGGAATTGAAAAGTTGTGTTCATTGTGAATTATCGTTACCAGCAACAAGGATGGAATCTAATAAGTTTATTCTACCAGCCTTGACCAAAGAAAACTTTCAACGATGGAAGTATGATGTACAGGTTGTGCTTGAAGCATTGGAGATTTTTGGGGTGGTCGATGGGACAGTGGTAAAACCTGAAGCGGATGAAGTGGCGATAGCGAAATGGAAGAAGGATGATGCGAAAGCTAGAGGTGTTATCAGTTCGACATTAGAAGAAGTACATTATTCAATGATAAGGGCATGCTCGACCGCTAAAGAAATGTGGCAAAAGTTAATTGGGTTATTTGAACGTAGCTCTACAAATACGAAAGTTCTGACACAGCAAGAATACTACGCATACAAATTTAATCCAGGTATGACCGTGTCAACATATATGAGTGGCCTTAATGTAATTGTTCAGAAATTGAATGCTCTTGGTGAAAATTTTCAAGAAAATTCTATTATTGCAAAAATCATTAATGATCTTCCATCTGATTTTGAGAATTTTAAGCACTCATGGAACTTGGCCTTTGCAACAAATAATCAATTAACTCGAGATGTCTTAGAGCAGCAATTGTTGCTTATTGAAGAAACTTTAGTTAAAAAGGATGTTGTTGTTAAAACTGGAGCCTTTATTTCAAGAAGAGGAGATAGGTGGAAGAAGAATTCAAAGAAGACAATCACTTGTTTTCAATGTCACTAAGAAGGTCATATGAGAAAAGAATGTCCACAATTATTGAAAAGAATGAGTAATTCATCTACTTCAGGGATTGATTTGGCTAAATTTACAGAAGGATTTTTTGCTGGAATTTCATCATACGAAGAAAGTGAAAAATGCTATGCAGATAGTGGGGCTTCTTATCATATGACAAGGTATCGTGAATGGTGTGACTCGTATGAACCCCTAAATCCACCAATAACAATCTGTATTGCTGATGACAAGATTTAAATTGGTGTTGGGAAAGGAGAAATCAATGAGGAAGCTTTTAACGGACAAAACTGGATAAGAACTGAACCTAATGATGTACTCTACATACCGAATTTAGAAAGTGCGAATTTGTTTTCAATGTCTAAAGCATGTGACACGGGGTTGGAAATATTTGGAGATTCAAAAGTAATAGGCTCGAAAACTAAGAGCACTAAGGAAATAGATTTACTTGGGAAACGGAACGGTAATGCATGGACTCTGTTACTTCGAAGGAAACATTCGCCTATGAGGATAACTTCGCAGAATATCCAATCGGAACATCAGGGTAAAGCATCTGTAGCCTTGGATACAAGAATACGAATTTGGCACGAGAGATAAGGCCATGTAAGTGTGAGTAAAATCAAAACTATGGCTCCTAAAGACGCAGTTACAAGTTTAAAAATTACAGGAGAGGATAATTTCTTCTGTCGAGGATGCACACTCAGACGATTAACAAAGAAAATTTTAGATCAATTCATACATTCTGATCTTTGTGGACCCATGCGAACTCAATCAATCAGTGGATGTGTGTACTACGTGGAATTCAAGGACGAAAGTTCAGCGTATAGAAAAGTCTATTTTTTGAAAAATAAAAACCAATGTTTAGGTAAATTAAAGCAATTCTGTGCTTTAGCTGAAGACGAAACTAAGCGGAAAATAAGGCGTTTGAGATCTGATAATGGGACAGAGTACGTTAACAAGGAATTTGAAGACTTTTTGTGTGAAAAAGAGATTCGTCATGGAAGAACAGTTCCAGCAAATCCTCAAATGAATGGATTAGCTGATCGAGAGAATAGAACTTTGGTGGAAATTGCTAGGTCAATGTTATTGGCTAATGATCTTCCAACAAAACTGTGGAAGGCTAAAGCAAAAGAAATGAGATTTGTTGGGTACACGGATTCCAATAATATCTTTCGTCTCTAGGATCCAAGTACAGATGATATTATTGTATCAAGGGATGTCTGCTTCAAAGAAGTTCTGACCACAGAAGTTGTACAACTTGTAGATATCAAACAAGAAGCTCATATGAAAACTCAAAGCAAAACAAGATTGCAAGGGAATCAAGAGAGCCACCATAGAAATTACACGAAAAAAAACAGCAATTTAGATGAAGACACCTTCATGAGAATCGCTTAAGAAAATTTGGAAAGTAAAGATGCATTCGATTCTGATTTTCACCAAGATAAATTTGAGGAAACTATCGTTACATCGACTCCGGAGACACAGAAAGTTAAAGGCCCAGGAAGACCAAAAGGTTCTAGAGTTCTAAACGAAAAAGATCATGTCCCTCATCCTATGGTGCGTAGAAGTCAGCTCCCGTTACCTTCTATATTTGCTCTTATCGCTGAATCGGAAATAGAAGAACCATGAAATTATAAAGAAGCAATTACATGCAAGAATCATGAAGATTGGAAGAAGGCTATGGACGATGAGTATTCTTCACTAATGGAGCATCAGACATGGGAACTTATTGAATTACCATCGGATAGGAAGGCGATTAAATCGAAATGGATTTACAAAATTGAAAGAGATGTTGATGGCTCGATTGAAAGATTTAGGACTCGAATTGCTGCAAAAGGTTATAGTCAAAAAGAAGGGTTTGATTATCAAGAAACTTTTTCTCCTGGCACCCGACATGATTCAATAAGGACTATTCTAGCCGTAGCAGCTTGTGAGGATATGGAAATTATCCAGTTTTATGTGAAAACAGCATATTTATATGGAGACATCGATTTCGAAATACACATGGAACAACCTGAAGGATTCAGTGACGGTTCAAATCGTGTTTGTCTGTTAAAAAAGGGTTTTTACGGACTCAAACAAAGTCCTCGTCAGTGGAACAAGAAGTTAGATAATTTTCTCAAGCCTTATAGTTTTTGTCAGAGTTTAAGGGATCCATGTATATATGTATCGGAAAGTTCAACGTCACTTTCGATTCTTGCCTTGTACGTAGATGATGGATTGCTTTACTGCACTTCGAAATTGAAACTGTTTTCAACACTTCACGATTTGAAAACTGCATTTTCCATTACTGAAGAAGAGGCTAAGTTTTATATGGATTTTCAAATTGAAAGGAATCGAGCAGATAAAATAATTAGTATTAATCAGAAACGTTATATCGAAAATATTACTGATCGATTTAAAATGTCTGATTGTAAGCCTGTTTCAACACCTGGAGATCCCCACATGGAACTTACTAATTCAATGTGTCCGGTTACAAACGAAAAGATCAAAGGAATGTCTGGAATTTCATTTCGAGAAGCAATAGGTAGTTTGATGTACGCTGCACTGGAGAGCAGTAAAACGGATTCTTCGTTACTTAAAAGGAACAATCGACATAAAAATTACTTATGATGGAAAACACGAAGATGTACGGAAACTAGTAGGATATTGTGATGCTGATTTCGCAGGAGACATTGATTCTAGAAAATCTACTTCTGGCTATATTTCCTTATTGGGAGGGTCCCCAATCACTGGGATGTCAAGAAATCAATCCATAGTTGCGCAGAGCACAACTGAAGCCAAATGTATTGCATTAGCTGAAGCTGGAAAGGAAGCAGCATGGTTGAGGCAACTACTTTCGGACGTCAAGTGCAATCAGCAACAATCCACCGTTATTTATTGCGACAATCAATCCACAATAAAATTAGTGCGGAATCCTGAATTTCATCGTCGAACGAAACATATCGATGTTCGATTTCACTTTATTAGGAACCTGAATAATGAACAAGTTATTGATGTTAACTTTGTACCAACAATGGACCAAGCTGCAGATATCTTCACTAAAGATTTATTTGAACCGTTATTCGAATCCTGTTTGAAGAAACTCAAGATGAAGAAAGTCCACAGCAAGTGGAAGTGTTGAATAAAATGGAATACTATCAACTTTGAATTCAAAGCAATGACTTGAAGTTATCTGCAGTGTGTTTGTTTGTCTCCTAGAGATCTTCAATATTTGAATCACTTCTTGTTATCGATCTCTCCGATAGTTCTGCCACGATATATTCTCATCCTTTCGTTTTATTAATCAATGTTATATTACCAGATTTTTCTTAATGAATATATTTGCAACATCAATTTCACATTCCTCATAACTATATCAAGGAAGCTCCTAAGTCAAACTTTATAATATTACTTCAATGAGCGCTACAAAAACTATTCAGATTCCGCGTACAATATACAACTTTACACAGTTTATTTTATCGAGAGCCAATCGTCCCGCGAATGAATTATCCCCTACAGCCTATTTTTCAGAGAACACATCACTTTTGAGTATAGGATATGTATTTCTTTACTTCCATAGTAGGTGGAGAATCTCTACATGCATTCATTCACTCAAATATAATAGAAGTAAATATTACAGCGCAATACTTATCAAACGCATTGCACAACTTTTTTATTTGACAAAATCTTGAAGCTATAACAAACAATATGTTCCTGGAATTCTTTGAAACTTGCAAAACTATACCATCATAACCGTTAAAGGTCCGTTGAAGTTTGGAAGCTGATAAATAATGCTTCCACTTAGTGAGATCGGCTTTATCCAGATATTGAAAACTAAACAACTTCGATTTTGAATCCCAAACGTTCCAGCAAAAGATTTTTTCACTGTTCAAAAAAACGAAAAAAACTTATACAAATACTTTCTCTCGAAAAGGAGGAATTTCAGCGGGTAACATTCACATGGTTTAGAAGTTCGAATAAATAGAGTGACAAGAGCAAAGGGACTAATAACTGAGAGGATATCATAGGTTGAGCAAAATGTATATTGCCCTCTATTTGGAATTTGGATATGTTTTTTGATGATCCTCGACAGTAATTGGTTCCGTTTTTCTATGATTTCATCAATTTTTTTAATTATTTATTTTGAGTGATGCGGAATTGATGGAACAACATTTTTTGATAGTAAAACAGCATATTGACAGAATTATTTATCGTTTTTCCCACCAACTTCAATTATGGAACTGCTTCGGTCCCTTCGACCTGCATCGTATCAATTCGCATTACGGTATATCGCAGGCAGGACCGTGTGCAACTGAAAGAAAAAGATATGTTTGATTATTTGATACTATGGCAGAAAAACCAATATTCAGAATCATCCTCAAATGGTGATAATATTACAAGATTTGCATGTTAGAGTTCCACAACAGGTGTTCCCAGTAGCACAGGGTTTTTGAAATTGCCCTGGTGCAGAACCATCGCAATATCCATGGATCAGAGCCACGCACACAAGAACTATAAAGACGATGATAGCAATATTCATTTCCAATTTTTAATCAAAAACTGACTACCTCTCCCGCTTCGATTGCCGCTTATATACCGACTCTTCTTTTCTTGCTCATGCGCATTAACAGGGGGGACCACAAATAATTACCCCGACTCTTTGGAACACGTCAGTGGCATCGCGTCAAAATTTTCTTGTAGAGGGAGGCTAGCCAATAGGGTAGGGGAAATGTGCATCAAATACTCGTACTAAATCTTTCATACGAGAAATTTAGAAACAAAATGTTTATTTGTTCAACTTTGCAGCCTTAAGAGAGACAACATTGGCACAGCAAACATATTTTCAAGCTTTAATCTTCATTTAACTTTCGCTTCCACCACCTATTTTGTCAATCAAGTTCCCTAAGATTGGTCAATTTGAACCTCCCACTGTTTTGAACGCGTATCATTCCTAACGGCTCATCCAATGGGGTTGAAAAAAAAAACATATGAAATGTTTTGAAATGTTTGAAAAACGTATGGACTGTTTCTTTGCTTCGAAATGTATAATTTCAATGCAGGGAAAAAAAACAATTTTTATGTGGATATAAATTGATACAAAATGTGTTGACTTCACGTAAATTAGCCTGAAAGTGCAGCAAGAATAACGCTTGTGGTCGAATTGGTTTTCAGGGACAATAATCATTCGATTTTTTTTTTTTTTTTGATCCCATAGGAAAGATGCGAAGAAAATTTTTTTTCTTGCCTTTCAATTATACCAGACTTAAGAAAATGCTTGGACTCATTGGAAGATAACTTCACCTGATGCACAAAAAAAGCTGAGAAATTTCCAGAAAAAGTGTTTTTGATTGATTGAATTAGGGTTTCTCGGTGGAATCGATCACATATTATTCGGAAATAAAACTGAACTATATTATTTTCTGAACAAATGAAAATTCACATTTGTTTCACATTTGAATTTTTGAACTCATTCTGATGACGTCAAAAAATTTCATTGTGAACAATGATTTCTGAAAAAAAATTTATTATTTAATATGCATACTCATGAATAAAATAACGTTTTTTTTGTAGAATCCACAATAGGGTGGTCCAAAAATGCATTACGAAAATTTTTTTCAAATTTTTATGCAAAACACCCGGAAATTTGTTTGAATCCACAAATTCGAATCCATAAGACTGTTTTGTGGGGTCCAAAAAAACCACCATAAGTGAAACAATGGGTTTTTCGAGTTTTTGCCGCTAATTAGGATTTTTTTGCAGCTTTTTTAACGTAAATTGTTTCAGAGACATGAAATACCATTTAATTCTGAGAATAGAATGTTTATTCAAATTGTTTGAACAATTTCATATTGTTTTTAGCAACTTTCCCTTAGAAAAGCGTTAGAAAGTTAAGGTTTTTTCTTAATTTTTAAACTTATTTTCAACGTTTAAGTTAGAGCGAGGTAATATTAAATTAAAGTTAACTAAAATAATTGTTTAAAAAATTTGTTATTATCCGAAAAAACCGCAACTTTTTAGCACTAGCCTAAGAGAAGATAGGTATTAACAATAATAATTTGTTTAAACAATTTTTTTTGCTAAATTAAATTAAATAATTACCCACTTCGAGTAAAAAGTGGACAAAAAGTTGTAAATTCCAGAAAAAAATCGCAAGTTTCTATCATTAAGCAAAGAAAATATTATTAACAATGATAATAAATTGTTTAAATCATTTGTTTTTTACCATGAATTAATTATTACTTTACTCTAATTCAAAAGTGCTAAAATGTCTTAAATTTTAGGAAAAACCCGCAACTATGGAGTAATAATCTAGAAGAAGATAGCTTTGAACATCACAATCTGTTTAAACAATTATTTTTGCTGAAATAAGTCAAATAATTACCCACTTCAATTGAAAAAGTGGACGAAAAGTTTCAAATAAAAAAAAACGCACATTTGTAGCATTATTCTAAGAGAATATTGTTATGAACACCAAAAAATTGTTTAAACGATTATTATGGTTAAATTTAATGATTATTACCTCGCTATAACTGAAACGTTGAAAATAAGTTGAAAAATTCAGAAAAAACCTTGACTTTCTAACCCTTTTCTTAGGAAACGTTGCTAAAAACAATCATGAATTGTTTAAAAAATTTGAATAAACATCCATCATTTAGTATAAAGTAGTATTCCATGTATATAAAACAATCTGCGTTAAAAAAGCCGCAAAAAAATCATAATTAGCGCCGAAAACTCGAAAAAACCCTTTTTTCACGTATGGGGGTTTTTCGGGACCCTATAAAACAGACTTATGGCGGTGATATTTGAAAATTAATATTTCATTCGCATTCTGTGACCGATTGTGAGGAGAAATGGTGAATTTCGAACTCGATTCATCTAATATTGAAATTTCTGAATAAAATTTACAAAAACGTCTTTTTTTCTTATTGGAAATACGTGTTAAACTTCACGGGGCTTGCGGCACCTATGAATATTATTTTTTTCAAAACGAGAAAAACGCATTTATTTTTTTATGGATTCGAACAGATTTCCGGGCGTTTTGCATAAAAATTCGAAAAAAAATTTTTTGGACCACCCTAATCCACAATCAATTATTGAGCAATTATTTCTCGCAATGAATCGATATAATTTGATAATAGTTTGAACAAACTAGATTGACAAATGCATTTTTTGGAAATTTTCCTGCATATTAACAAGTTTCCTTAGTATTTTCAGATGAATTCACGAATTCTTTGAAAACTGGTTTACTTCAAAGGTCAAAAAGTTTTAATTATTATTTCTGTTGACAAAGAAAATCAGAAAGAATTTGCACTTCAAACATTCTCCATGAAAGTTCGATGCGAATATTCTATTGGTTTCGTTGAAAGGAAAAGATATTCGGATAATGATTGGCTTCTAGAAAGCAAATTGTCTGCGTACGTTTTTTTTTTGTGCAACGCTCAGAAACAATTTTGAAGTATTTCCTGAAATTTTCGAAGGTTTCAAAATTTTGTGAAGAAACCTAAAGGATTTTGAAATATTCGAAAGGATTCTAGAAGATACCAGAGAATCCCTACAAATTGTGAGAAATTCAATGAGATTTAAACTGGACTTCCGAAGTAAGAACAGGTTTAAAAGATAATCATACTATTCCAGAGGATGTTAAGAATTTGTACAAAATTTCAGAAGATTCAGGATAGTTTAGGAAATTCTATAGAATTTTAATGAATTTTCAGAGAACCATTTAAACGGATTTTGAAAGATTTGTGGTCTTTTCGATTGATTTGAAAGATTTCCACGTAAATGATATGAGAAAATCCTCTTATTTTTCAAAAGACTTTTCAAAGGACTTCCAGAGTGCCTGGTTATTAAAATAAGATTGAAAAATACCACTTAACAAAATAATGTAATAAGATTTAAAATATTTCTGAGAGGAATAATTTTCCCAAAATACTTGAAAATAGGTTCAAATAAACATATTTTAATACCCTAGCACGGTTTTTTGAAATATTCGCATTTAAGCGCAATGTCAACAAAGAAATCAACTTGGCGCTCGTGGATTTTATTTGCAGTTTAGAAGTTTAAAAGAAGAATAACACATTTCATCCCGGTTGTTGATGAGATAAGAACTGCTGTACTTAGTTCTTAGATGGAATAACACTACTTTTTCAATCAAAAGAATTGATTGATGGTCCTTTTAAATAGCACACAAAGGACCCTCTTCGAAAGAATTTAGACTGAATAAAATACAGAATTTAAATGTCCTTTAAACAAGCAGTCTAGACAAGAAATATAGAATAAATTTTTGGGCGCTAGTCCTTGCTTGGGACAGAGGCAAACCGATTCAACCCATGTCAATGAGAAAAAGATAAAGATAACCAGCAACTCATATTCCAAAAAGGGAGCAGGAACCTCACTGAATTCTAAACGTTTCAGGACAAAAGATGAAGGGAACCTCACGAACTTAAAAAGAAGGTTTACATCAAATTAAACAAGTGATTATCCACACATAAAAAAAAGGAATTCGATAATGCGGTATCCAAAGAAAAGTGATCCAAATAAAATAAAATCGATGAAGGTTATAATGAAAATAATGAAAAGATAGACAAAGATAATAAAAAGCAAAGAAGCATTAGAATAACCCAAATATATATCCAAATAATTATACAAAAATAGGGTCGACAAGAACTACTAGCTCGGTCTAAACATAACGATGGTTTGGGGAGGGGGGGGGGGGGGAATAATTACAAAACTCATGTTCAATGACAGCAATTGTAAACAAATCATTTTTGGATTTGGAAGAAATTCAAATAAATACATTTTATAGAAAAATACAATCAAGCCTCATTAAAAATATAAAACAATTCGAACATAGGTGCAGGGATCCCGACATAAGGCATTAGAATGTGTACAAAGATTAGGAAAATGAGGGAGGAATCGCAATTAAATAAGCTTGAAGGGCCAGTCGTAGAAAAGATAAATATCAGTCCCCAAAAAACAATATCAGACACTCAAGTACAGAATACTAAGGAAATCGATATCAGAGGTCACCGGAAGGGGATAAAATTAACGGAGATACATGTTTCCGTCCAATAATTGAATAGTGGGTTTGAAATAAGGATTTAAAATACATACAATATAGAATATCATAAACAAGTACAATAATGTGAACGGAAAAGGAAAACTTAATAGTGGGTAAGATAAGGGGTTCTAGAAAATATCAAAAAATGTTCGCAAAGTAAGATACAAAAAGGGGTTCTCACAAACAAGCTCAAAGGGGATTCTCAAAAGTAGACGCAGGGGAGATTCTCAAAAACAAGATCAAAAGGGGTTCTCAAAAGTAGTCACGGTGGAAGATTCTCAAAAAAGAAACTCGAATGGGGTTCTCAAAAGTAGACACAGGCGAGGTTCTCAAAAACAAACTCAAAAGGGTTACTCAAAAGTAAACATCGTGGGAGTTTCTCAAAAACAAACTCGGATGGGTTTCTGGGCGGTTCTCAAAAATAAACTCGAAAAGGGTTCTCAAAAGTGAACGAAGGGGATGTTCACAAAATCAAACTCGGAGGAGTTGTCAAAAGTAGACAGGGTGGGAGGTTCTCAAAAACAAACTCGAATGAGGTTCTCAAAAGTAGACACAGAGAAGGTTCTCAATTAACGGGAGGTGCTAGGGTTTCACAATCAAGAAAACGGACACGATAAAAGGATTGAAATTGACTTATTTAATATTAGGTATCGCAAAATCAAGGAAATTGGGTCATTTTCACAGAGGGTCACCATCACAAAGGTATTAGTTCTCTAAAATTTACAAGAAAGGGGAATATTGGATCGGCCTTAAGAAGGGTATCGGGTCTCAAGATAACACATCAGATTTTCAGAGTCTCATTATCAGAAAAGGGCATTTGAACTCAAAATTACGAAGAGGTCGACCGAAATACGAATATATTCAGTGAAATGCCTAGGCGAAATCATTAACAGAGTTCTGAATCCTACCTCAATGGATGTTGTAGAAAGTCAAGACCTCATGTTTCGAAACCCCCTGAAGCCAAAAATCAAGTTCTGTCGATGGTGTCTGTCTGTTGGTCTGTATGTCAGTCCGTCCGCCCGTAAAAACGATAACTCACGTAAAAATGGACGGATCAAATCGGCCTTTGACACACTTGTTGATTGATCTAAAGGAAAGGACGAGTTAGTTTTTCAGCTATTTTGGATGAGAAATAAAAGAACGGGAGCATTTTGGAAGAAATTTTGGACTTTTTTCCATAACTCAAAAATTTTAAGAACAATATCTTATAGAAGGTAGAAATTGGAACAATTTATCCTCATGATTGTTTCCGATAAAAACCAAATTTTCAGAGTTGTGACATTTTTAAAATTCAAAAATATAAAAGAAAATGAGAATTTTCAGCCAAATAACGCGAGATTGAAAAGAAAGTCAGAGGGAAAAAATGTTTCTTCTTGGAAGCTC
>WSXT02098923.1:0-11502 GCA_011762715.2 Neuroterus valhalla
GGTTGGAGCTTTGCGTTTCAACACGCTCTACGAGCACTGAAAATCGAGTTTTCAATAGAGGCGTTATGAAAAAATAACATTTTTTAATCAAAAAAGGTTCTCTTTAAACAAATAGTGGAATTTTCCACCAAAAGAGATTTTTGGTCCAAGAATTGAACCAATTCTACCCACATTCTTGAATTTTTATAAAAATTATAAATCCCTTATAAAGTTGTGTTTTCGAATAGAAAATAATGCTTTCAACAAAAAAGTTAATTTTCGATGAAATCGTTCAATTTGTGATCCGTAAATATGAATTTTTAACCGAATAGTCGTGATATCAACCAGAAAGAATGACTCTTGAGCACAATTGTTTGAGGGCACCCAGTGGTCTAAAATTTTCGAAAAATTGTTTTTTTTGTTCATGATATTTTGAAAGTATAGCACTTTAAGAATATGCTGTTAAATGTTTAAAAAGATCTACAGCCTATATAGCCTGTTTCACAAAAATATAAATAATATGATATCTATCCCTCAAACTTTAAACTGGTTTTTCTCAAAACTACTTTTTTTTACACGGCGGGATGAAAAAAAACTATTGATCCGAATTGTCTTAAATTTTGATATGTTATTCAGTACACCAGTAGGTATATCTGGAACCAGAAAAAATTTTTTATCTTCACAACTTCCTATTTTTTGAGCCAAAAAACTGATGAAAGACTTTTTGGTTTTCGAACTTCAAAAATACGCCATCTTGGCAAAATTTTTTTTTGTATATCCTAGTTTAGGCTATAGCTACACTCTTGCAGATGAATAATTCCTTTTGTTTTTATTTTTCTGCTGAATAGAAGTGCCAAAATTGTAATTTACTTCTTTCATTTAAAAAAAAATCTCAAAGAAGTCTTTAATTTACGAGCGCTAGACCACCGGGTGTCCTTAATCTTAAACGTGAAAGAATTGCATTTCTAAATAGTCATATTTTTCAACGAAACAGTGAATTCCTAACACAAACAAAAAAATCTAGATAAATAGTTGAAATCCTCATCCTTAAATATAAACTTTCAACAAAAAAACTTATTTTGACGCAAGTTGTAAAAAAAAAATGTTCAATTGGCAAGTAGACTAGGCCTACTGGGGATCATCACGTGAAAAAAAACGGTCCTTGAATTCGACCTCATGGTGGTTTGGAATAGAGTTCATTATTACTACACATTTATATTTAAAAATTGTTGAATCAAGAATTGAAGAATCTCATATTTTGTAATAATGATAACCTGCGGCTGAAAAAGGTATCAGACATGAGTATTTGTCATCGCCCGGCTAGGAGAGCCTTAGGTTGAGCGCGGTCCCTTTTCGAGTCTCGACGAGCTCGACGCTGGCATGAAACAATAGGAAGGGTCAGATGAGCCTTCAGGTAGTACATAGTACCCTGAGATCCTCTTAAGCCTCAGTTCCTAACTAAGACTATGTACTTCCTTTTCGAATGAGTAAAATTTTCAAGTGAAAATTTTTCAAACAAAAATTTCGAATCGGCACATTTGCGTGTATGTTACAAGATAGGCGGAGTGCAAATGCGCGTCGTATAATAGAAAAGAGATTTATGCTATCCCTCAACTCGTAATTATGATTTTTTAATGATAATATTTACAAGAGATAGAAGAAGCAAGGATTACCTACGTATATATATGCAATATATTGACATGCACTTATGTATCTGCGGCTTATAATATTCGTATCATGTATACACGCATGTATAATTATTTCAGTAACTGTTTAGCATTTCGCATTATATAATTTGGTTATTCTTGTTGGTTCGAGTTCATATTTATGTCAGTGTTGAATACAGTTAAAATACACTGATATTACAGGAGATAGAAATATCTACTGACTGCTAGGCAGAGTTGAAGTTTTTTAATTGTTTATTAATCCTTAATATGGAGGCCAGCTCATTGGAATCGTGAACCTCACGAAACAGCAATTACAACACCCTTTGCATTCCCCCTATACATAAAAATCGATCTACTTGCGCAAAAACAAGGCTTCTGATGCGCATAGCTATTTATATTTAAACTATATTGAGAAAGAGAGATTTCTATAACGATTCAGCAAATTATTCAATAGAGGATAAAAACTCTTGAATTTAGGCACTGTAAACTGAACGCGTCCAATATACAATTTTCGACTTTATACCTCTTTTTTTTGTCGTTCAAATGGAATGAGTTTTTTTGTGAAATTTTCTGAATGTGAGATGATTGTTCATCGAAATTTATGAAAGAATATTAATAAATTTTTTAATCAGAATTACTATTTTTGAGGAAATACTTTCAGCTAAGAGGTTTTTCAAATTTTTTTCTTTCTTGCAGTTGGAAACTATTGGAATTTCTTATACAAAGCCCTATATTATTGACTAGTAGATATTAATATTGTAATATCGCCGAATCGCTTATGAAATTTGCTGTTTTTTGAAATAAAATTGTTTTGCCACAAACAATATAAGAGGATTATTCATTTTTCCTAAAAAACGTTGAAAAATTTCTAGTTCGATAATTCTGATGGCACTAAAGAGGAATTCGATTCTAATATCTTGAGACAAAAATATACAGAAAAGAAAGATCATGAAGCAAGTCGGCGATTTACAATGAACAGAAGGGTGGTCCAAAAATTGTTTTTCGAATTTTTATGCAAAACGCCCGGAAATTTGTTTGAATCCATAAAAAAATAAATGAATATTTTTTTGAAAAAAAAAATATATTTGGAGGTGGCACAAGCCCAATGAAGTTTAACACGTATTTCCCATAAGAAAAAAAGACGTTTTTGTAAATTTTACTCCGAATTCTCAATATTAGGTGAATCGAGTTCGAAATTCACCATTTCTCTTCACAATTAGTCACAGAATACGAATAAAATATTATCAAATATCACCCCTATAAGTCGGTTTTATAGGGTCCCAAAAACCCACATAATTGAAAAAATGAGTTTTTCGAGTTTTTGGCGCTAATCATTAATTTTTTTTTTGCGGTTTTTTTTTAGTATCGCAGATTATCCCAAATACATGAGATAATACTTTATAATGATAATTAGACTTTTATTTAAATTGTTCAAACAATTTATTCTTGTTTTTACAAACTTTCTCTTAGAAAAGGGTTAAGGAGTCAAGGATTTTTCTGTAATTTTTCAACTTATTTCCAACGTTTCAGTTGAACCGAGGTGATGATCGATTGAAGTTAACAGAAATAATTGTTTAAACAATTTTTTAATAATTATAACAATATTCTCTTAGAATAATTGTACAAAATTGCGGTTTTTTCTGAAATTTTCAACTTTTTGTCCACTTTCCACTCAACGTAAGTAAATATTTATCATAATTTAACAAAAATAATTGTTTCAACAATTTATTATCATTGATAATAATGTTTTCTATGCTTGATGATAGAAACATGTGGTTTTTTCTGAAATTTCAAATTTTTTGCCCACTTTCCACTTAAAGTGAGTTTATATTTAATTTCGTTAAACAAGAATACTTGTTTAAACAATTTTATGGCTTTGTTTATGGCTTTGTTCTTTCAGATTAGTGCTACAAAATGGCGTTTTTTTTCTAAACTCTTAAGCTTTTCATCCACTTATCACTTAGTGAGGTAATAATTAATGCGACCTAACAAACATACTTAGTTAAGCAATTTATTATTGTTTATAACCATTTCCTCTTAGATAAGTGCTAGAAAGTTGGATTGATCTAATTGTTGGTTGAATTAGATTGTTTTTTATCTTGAATATATTTTTTTTTTCAAATATCAACCATTTGATTTTTCATGAAAAATTTATATTTTTAGGTCGGAAATTCAACTCTTTGGTTGAAAGTTAAACTACTTTCCTAAAAATCCAATTTTTACGTTGAAGATCCATAATATTAGTAGAAAATTCGAAATTCAAATTTCGCTGAATGAATTCAGCTTCTTCCTTTTAATTAATTTTTTTTTGAAAATCGGGAAAAGAACCAAAATAATTTACTCAAAACAATACAATACTATTTAAAATATGATTCTCTCTAATGTTCATTTACTATTTGTTCACAACTAGAAAAGTGAAGCAAAGTTAAAGAGAAGAAAGCCATTGGAAATTATAATTTATTTGAGCAATTACTTTTGTCAAATTAAATATTAACTCGCTTCAAGTGAAAAGGGGGCAAGAAGTTAAGCATTTCAGAAAATACCGCAAGTTTCTATCATTGGTCAAAGGAAATATTATTACCAATGATGATAAATTGTTTAAACAATTATTTTTTTAACACGAATTAATACTTACTCAAATCTAATTGAAAAGTGATAGAAAGTTTAAAAATTCAGGAAAAAACCGCAAATATGTAGTAATAATCTAAAAGAAGACAGCTATAAGCATTCACAATTTGTTTAAACAATTTTTTTTCCTGAGTCGAATTAAGTAATTACTTACTTCAAGTGAAAAGTGGACAAAAAGTTGAAAATTTCAGAAAAATTGCAACTTTGTAGCATCATTCTAAGAAAATATTGTTATAATTAATAACAAATTGTTTGAAATTTTTTTTAACTTCAGTTGATTATACCTCGCTTCAACCAAAACGTTGAAAATAAGTTGAAAATTTCAGAAAAAACCTTGACTTTCTATCCCTTTTCCAAGAGAAAGTTGCTAAAAATAGTAATAGATTGTTTAAAGAATTTAAATAAACATCTAATTATCATCATAATACATCTGCATTGTATATTATATCTACATTGTATCTGCGTTAAAAAAACCGCAAAAAAATCATAATTAGCGCCAAAAACTCGAAAAACCCATTTTTTCACTCATGGGGTTTTTTTATCGGGGGAATAAAATTTACAAAAAAGTTTTTTTTTCTTACGGGAAATATGTGTTAAACTTCATAGGGCTTGCGCCACCTCTAAATATTATTAAAAAAAAGTACATTCACTTTTTTGTGGATTTGAACAAATTTCCGGGCGTTTTGCATAAAGATTCGAAAAAAAGTTTTCTAATGCATTTTTGGACCACCCCAATATACAGTCAACATCGAGATGTACATATTTCTTAATAATTCGAGAAATTTTGCGCCCCTTCGAAATTAGACATGAAAAAGAAAATTGAAAATTCTAGATTTTAGTTAGAAAAGGATGGTCACAAAAATACAGATATGTTCCTCTAGGGAATTTTTCCCTCCAGATATGCTCAATTATATTAATTATATCAATCGCGATTCTGCTTGCAAAATACTTGATTAAACTACTTTCCAAAGTTTTACGGTCTGAAAAATATTTCCATGATTTAAAACGTTTATTTCGTATATTACATTGTTTAAATAATGATCTCATCCATTCAAAATAAATTCAAAATATATACATGTATTAACTCTAACTCAAGACGTATTTTCCGAATACATCCGATAAATATTAATTTGAAACAAATTATATTCAAAAAATGCAAACATTTGGTATTTGAAAAAAAAAGTTTTTTCTCAAATCCTGGAACTATTTTTCAGAATGGAATTAATTGTTACTATCAGTTCGCTCGTGACAGTGACTGTCACTGTTGAGACCACCTCGCTTTTTTCTTAAACTTAACGACTTATTCTAATTTTCAGGTTCCTTGATAGGAACCCTGATGATATGTTATCTTGGTTCAGCAACGAATCGATTAAAATTAAAGTTCATAACAAAAACAAAATTCACTAGTACGCACGAGGGTCCCTTGCTGATTGGGAGCCTTCGTTTCACGATTTTCCTAGTATTTCATATATATAATATATATCTATATTTATATTTATTTTTTTATATATATATTTATGTATGTTCATATATAATCTTTATTTTATGTAATTATTTGCCTCGAAGTTGAATCAACGCCACAACCCCCAGAGTCTCCGTATACGGAGTGCAACCAATTTTTGTCAAACAAGGCGTAGTTTTTTGGGCAGTACCGTCTTCCAATCCTAAATCACTGTCCTCCTCATCACTTTCCTCATTATTTTTTTTATCATGAATTTGTTGGTCACCTAGTCGCTCATCATCCCCTCTCTTGCAATTTCAGCTCTAATCATTTTTTCTTTGAAACTCCCTTCTTGATTGAATTTTTTTTCTAATTTCATTTGAGTTTTTTCCTGATCTTTATTTCTATTCCGTTCTATTCACGCATTATTTATTTGCTGTCATCCTTGACTCCTATGGTATGTTTTTGAATGACCCCTTCCTTGATCTTCTTTTTGTTAATCAAAGAACTTTGTCGATTTTTGTCCTAATCAATCTTGATGGACCACTTCTTTTTACAATCTTCTGTTCTCTTTCCCCAACCCCAATCCATTTCATTAATTTTTCCGCTGACTATTCATTCTGATCATCATTTTTTCTTGTTCTTCTGCGATTCTTTTTACATTCACGTGTTTCGAATTAATTTGCGCCTCATTTTCTTCTACTCGATGATTTTCTTGTAATTCTTGATAATCTCTCTGTTCATTATTTCTTGAAAAATGTACTCCTTCATCCTTTCTTCTAATGATCCCTTGCTTCACTAATGGATGATTTCCAGTTCGATCTGTGCATAAATTTCCTTTCCAGATAATTTCTTCGCTTCCCCTTGGTCCTTTCTTGGTGACATCTTATCCGCCACTCTTTATCAACTGCTCTTTCTCCTTCTTCGATTCTTATCACCAAATTCGTACCTGCCCTTCCCCACTAAAAAAACCGTAAACACTATCATCTCCGTAACTAGTTATAAATCACAATAATTCACGATGCCTCCACCGTCACATCGTCATCGTCACATCTCCACCGTCATCTTCCCTTCACATTCCTTTATTCACGTCACAAACATCCCTTGAATTAACGACACTAGGCGAATAAAATAAAAACTATTTTTGCAGCACAACCTACGTCGATACGAAGAGCAGCAAGCGAATGGAAATCCAGAACGTTGTCGCGCACTTATGTACACCCAAAGACGACCCTCGAATCCGCGAGTATTTATTTAGAGATTGGAAGCCTGCCCTGAAGACTATTATAGGACCTATACTGGTCCGTTACGAATTACTTCAGCTCACTATTTCTTACTGAAACATCCCAGCTCGGAAGGGATTGCTGTCACCAGCTGGCCTGGGATCAGGTTCCTGTCCTCTCCTGAACGGATTCACTTCACCTGGAGGTCCCCTCTGCTGGGGTTCCTGACCATAAGCAGGTCTCTGCCCTCCATATCCGGATGAATCTTCGTACCCCGTAGGCTGCTCGTATCCACCCCGCACTTGAGCAGGTTGACTGTATCCACCCTGACTACTGTAACCAGGTTGTCCAGGTTGCTGGTACTCCTGTCCTTGACTGTACCCACTTTGATTGTATCCCTGAGTACTCTGGTAGCTTTGATCCTGGTCGATGTTTGTCTCCATTCGACCTTGCGTCAAATGGTTCCCAACCTCTCCAGAAATCGGCCTCTGCTCCTGTAGAACATAGGTCTGGTACTCTTTATCCGGAGGGTCCTGCATCAGAACATTAGCTTCATCCTGGAAGGGTTTGAAGTCATAGATATGCTTCAAGTTGTAAAGAACTGGCGCGTATAACAAATTGCTGAAGGCAATAAAGAAATTGAGAGCTGTGAACCCAATTGCCTCAACAACTCCTCCAGCTATGATGGGGCCCACAGCGTAGGCGATACTATAAGAAATATCTGCTATCGCATATATGCTTCCATAAACTGAGACATATCTGACGTCTACTAGGTAACCAAGGGTCGGCAGCAATGCAGTGTCAATCAGAGCAATGCCAAAACAGATACCACAGATTGGGAGCATCAGCATCACGTAAGATGTCGAAAATGGAATGATGAAGCAGCAGAGACCTTCTAGAGCTAGTCCACCTGCTGCCATTAACCACTGGTGTTGAGGATACTGCCTAGCCATCTTTACAGTGATCATCACTCCAGCCACATGAGGGATGAAAGCAGGGAGCCAGATCATCCCCATTTTCCAGTTGTCACGTGTTATGTGGTCCTCCATCCAGAGTGAGATTGTCGGTTCGAGAAAAGCCAAAGCGACGTTGGACATCATTAATGCACCAGCACAAACCGCGATGTAAGGATCGAGGAGAAGTCTCCAGATGGGTACGCTCGGAGGCTTATCTCGGTGACTATCTTTGATCTGCTCCTTGATAGGCTTCATCACTAAAAGAAGCATTATCCCATCAGCTAGACTCACAAACGCAAGGATCAGGAATGGTACTTCCTTTCCAGCGAATTGGTAGAGTGATCCTCCAAAAGGTGGAGCCACAAGACATCCAAAACTAATAAAAGCTAATGCGATACCCAGAGCTTTCGTTCTCTCTGCCTCTTCTGTAAATCGATCAGCGATCATTGCAAGACCTGCTGTATCCGCAAAGGCAGAGCCAACCCCTTGGAGACTTCTTGCGAAGAAGAGGACTCCGTAGCTGCGACCACATGCGAAGAGAGCTGTTGACAGGAACATGATAGTGAGTCCAATCATCATCGGGAGGTCGTAGCCGATCCTGTCGATTAAGGCTCCAGAGAAGGGGTTCACCATCAGCTGAACTATCGCCTTGGAAGCGAAAAGGTAACCTGTTGCTGTGTCCTGGCCATGATGGCCAGTTGGTTGATCAGTGGAATTCACGTAATCGCTATCGTCTCCGAAGGCACCGATGTACTTTAGATAATCCGGAATGATAGGCACAATCACCATGTAGAGCATGTTGTCCAGAAGCAGCGCTATACAGACGATGACAAGGATCAGCTTCCGCTGGGCTTTTGGCTCCGCGACCTTCTCGAAGAAGATCTCCTTCAGCTCTCTGAAGCTGATGTTGATAAGAGGGATATTCGTGTCCATGGTGGTGATTTATCTCCGTTTTTGGGAAAAGCGAGATTTTCTGGATTAGTAGGAGCTCAAAATCACCTCGTGCTCCTGGAGCAATCTTGGAGGCGATGGTGGAGAGGTCGTCGCGATTGGAACGGCGCGCATCAGGCCGGGCCGGGGGTAACCTACAACAAACCACCGGAACTCGGTTAGCTACCATAAATTCAAAGCTAAATTTTTCTTCCAGATAAACTCCATTTTCATTTTAGATAAGAATTTTATTTGCAGGGGAGCCCTAGCCCGGCCTGGTCTGCGCAACCGACATTTTTTTTCTTTTACTCTGGTGACCCGAGATTTAGCGTCTTCGGTGCAATCGAACAGCGCGAACCTCGTTTGAATTTCTTCTCTTCAGGGTAGGAGAACTTGAGGTGACTTTTTTCCCAGAAGGCCGCAGCACCGGGTGAAGGCTCCCCCCGTATCCCGTGATAAAGTAATGGAGTTTTTCAAAGTGATTTGAAGAAGTTTGTCATACCAGTGGTATTTAAAATGTTCTACTGCCGAAAACTATTTCCAGGATTATATATTTATGATTATGAAATAATACTGTATTTCAGAGAGTGTCAGCAACATGATTGCATTATGGAGAGACTGAACGGGTATTGAATAAGACCTGAGTTTGTTACATATTTGCAATAATGTTTCAACCTAAATTATTTCACATTGCTATATTCTATCTGTTATTATTATCATCTGTCTAAAAAATGTAGGTTCAACCTAATGTGAAAAATTCTTGCTGGGTTGGTTAGAGATTAGATATTTTTTAACAAAATTTTAAAACTTACCAGAATTAGATGCGAATTTATGTCTGAGGGAATTGGCGAGGCGTTGGGGACCCGCGAGGGTCGGAAGTCCGGCTAGCAAACCACTCAGGGTGGAGGCTACGTCCGGGCCTTCTTCTTCCTTCGAGTCGTTCGCCGACTCTATGGTTCCTCTTGACCCTGGGCCCTCCACCTTTCCAGCCGAGTCCTCTACCGAGCCTATAACATAAGACAAGAATTTTTTTTCGTTTCGGATTCAGAATTCGACAATTTTTATTTGAGGGGTTCCATGGAACAGAAATTCTTGTTATATAATAAATGGCTCTAAATCAGGGGTGTCCAACGCAAGGTTGGCGCACTTTTCCTTTCTTCTCCTTCTCCGAACGCTCTTTCGAGAATTCTCTTCTCGATTCCCCTTTCCACATCACACTTACCGCATGAACGCATTCAAGGTGGCAAGAGAGGGGATTGACGAGTGACAGTTATTCACACCGTTGCTCACGCATTGGACACCTCTGCTCTAAATGTAGGAAAGCATCTTTACACATAAGTTATGTGACATAACTGTTTATTCAGGTCATTGAAACATCGATTTGCAACCTATGGTCGTTCAGCGGGAGACATAAATTGTTTACTTCAGTTGTAACAGATTTATTATCGCTAATATATTTTCTTTAATGCGAATGTCTTTTAGTGAAAAATTCTTTAATGATCCTCAGTAGAAATTTTTTCTTGAACTTGATTCTAAAAAATTTCGGGATACTACAGTATCTGGGGTTTTATTTTCCAGCGACTAAAAATCGTTTTTTATCGTAAATCTTTTTTTTAAACAAAATAAGTAGTCTTATCATTATCTTATGCACCAGTAGGAAAAGTGTAATGTTCCAAACCGTAGGAGGAGCTGTATTTATAGTTGTGCATCTATAAATAAAAGCTGTCTTCAAGAAGAGCTCGTATTTGAGAAAAGTGTACGTCGTCCATATGCACGTTCTTCCAAGGTCGCTCTACTTTAGATACTAATAAAGCTATTCAAGGCATACACCGAGTACTTATAGTTTGTCTACTGGCTTTCCTTTCGAGGCATGTACTCTAAAAACTCTATCCTCAAATGCGGACTATTTTATTTTTGAAAAGTTTTTTTTTCGCTGGGAATTGATTCGTTCTACATTGCGTAAATCTTCAAAAAATTATTATTATTATTGTTATTATTATTATTGTTATTATTATTATTGTTATTATTATTATTCTACTATTTGGTCGAATCCCTTTCGGGGTAAGCTTAACTCGTTTAAACTTTATTATTGTAGACGAACTATTATTGGTTAAGTTGCACACTGAGGAGGACACCAGTCTGCTGCAGGGAGCTGATAGAAATTTCTACATAACTGACCAAAGAAGAACTAGTCAAGTTATAAACAAAGTAATTTAATATTATTATATAAATTCTGTTCGAGGAAGGTAAAATGTAAATAGCTTTCGATAAATTGTTTAAAAATACTTGAAAACTTTTTTTAGTTAGGAACTTTCTAATTCAAAAGACTATTGAAAATTTGATGACACAATGAGCTGATCAGCAAACTATCTTTTTAATCAATTATGGAGAGAGTAGAAGGTTATGTCTGTAAGAGGGAATATAATTATATTTTTGTAAAGCGGTCTGTAAGAAAGCTTTTGCAGCTTATGAATTGTATGAACATCATGTTCATTATGTAATGCATTTTTTTATTCGAGCTCTTACATAATTTCAACATAAATTATTTCATCGCAGAAAAGAAATTATTGATTCGGTGTATCCTATAAATCAGAATATTTCTCAAATTATAAATCATGGATTATAAATTATAAATTATGAATTATAAATTATAAATTATGAATTATAAATTAAAAATT
>WSXT02098934.1:0-11501 GCA_011762715.2 Neuroterus valhalla
TTTTCTTGCGGTGGTCATGATATTTCAGGAACGGCTAATCCAAACGGCATGTAATAAAAAAGAAACTTTAGTTTATTTTTCTATCTCGTTCGTGAACGAAGGAAATTACATTTGGAAGAAGATTTCAATTTATTTCAATCGAAATACTCATAATCAAATCTTTGAAAATTCAATTGTTACGAAGAAATCGTTACCATCGGTGCAAAAAATTTTTAACAACAAATTTCTTTGTTCACGAACGAGATTAAACAATAAACTAAAGTTTCTTCTTTATTACATGCCTTTAACATAAGCCGTTCCTGAAATATCATGACTACCGCAAGCGACTGTCGAAAAGACGCGTCACCGGGCAAGAGCTACAAAGTGCACATTTTATATCGAATTTGCGGATGACAAATTTTTTACAAACATTTTGAAACATGTACTTTCGTTCAATATTTAACCCATTATAAACTAAAAAAGATTGAAAAGTAAAAAAAAATTGTAGAAAATTGATGAATTTTTTTTGGCTCAAGGGTATATAACCCCTTAAAAAATTAAATTCAGTTTTTTTTTAACAGTTTTACTCTTTGGAAACACCACGCAATTGTATATTAAAGCTATCAGAGCAGGACCATTTGCGAAAAGCGCCACCATGCGCCATAAATTGTAAGATAGAAACTTTTAGCAATAAGGTCCGGCCATCTTTTTTAGAGTCAGGTAGGGCTGGTACACATCATATGTACATGAACTTCAAATTTATGATGGCTTGTTTTTATGTATAAGATAATTGAAATGTACTCCGAAAAAGACGTACAATAACAATAAATATGTCGACAAGAACACGTTTGACTTGGTTCAATTTTTGAACGCTACGCCGTATACTGCGTGGCGTGTTTTCTTACAAAATGGATATTTCTGCCACTTCTCAACGAATTGACCTTAAAAATTTCCTGAAATCTTCCTCTGATATTGAGGAACAAATTTCTCACTGAAAGTCGTTTCAACTTTGAAGTTCTCTCATGCTTTCCTTTGTCGAAGCTAAGAAAACGTGCTTACCATCAGGTCTCCATTTGCAATAATTTATTATTAAACATTTGGCATTTTTTACTTGTTTCTCCACATTATAGGCATTGCTAGGGTATAATGCATGTTTATGCCAAATTTCAAGAAGTTTCAATAATATATGTTTGTTGATGGTAAAATTAGCTTTGGGGTCATGTGATAATTTAAATCAATTATTCATCGAATCAGACGTTTCGGCCTCTGTTATGGGCCCTCATCCGGGACTTATTTCTGAAATTGAAGTACAAAAATGTTTTGGTTCGAGATGTATAATTTTAATATTGGTCTGAGTCGAGACGATTTATGTTTCAACAAATAAATGAATTTGGAATACTCCTTTCGGTGAGCGAGATCTTCCGTTTCTTCATCTGACACATATGGAATGAATTAAGATCTAAATGTAATCTTATTTGCAGGATTACGACAGCTACTACGATAGACGAGGATTCGATGACACCAGGGATCTGTACGAAAGGCGGTTTCCGAGTATGACGGGTATGTCTGGCCGTGACATGGGAAGTTCCATGCGCGATTCTTATCTGCCACCAGTTGCCCCAAGACGAGACCCAATACCTCCTATGCCTCCTCTAGGTATGGGATCCATGCGCGATAGCGGCTTCTCTCGCAGCAACGATTACGGCATGTTCAGCAGACGATCACCCCCTCCAAGTGGCAACAACGGCCGATTCAGGTGAGTATTTCATTCAGAGGTTATCACCCTTACCAACTCATCTTTGCTCAACAGTTTAACGATTTGAATCTTCTAATCAGTCTTGCCAATTCTAGATATATTGAATATAATTGGCTATTTTTTATCAACTGCCATCGAGACTAATCAATTTTAAAAAGAATTTGTCTAGTATTTCCATTTTTAGTGAAATAATTCGAAAACTAAGTTTCTACTTAGTCTAGGTTACAATAAATTCGGAACATTTTTGCTGAATATGGCTTTTTGTGAGATTTATTGAGTAACGAAATCGCGAAGTAAAAAAAAAAGTGTCTATTGAACTAAAATCTTATAAATCTGGATTTGAGATTCTGCTATTAAGGTTACAGCAAATCTGAAGAATTTAGTTCAGATATTCTATTTTAAAAGTTCGAGAAGCAAATGTAGTCACGAGGTTAAATCAAAAGATTGGTTGGCAAATTTTTTCGATTTATTCTTCTCGATGGGATTTTCAGAACTGGCAAGACTGATTTTCAAACCATGCAACAATTCAAAAGAGAATCGCTCCAAGTACTGCGGGAAACTGTACTTGCATAATATTTTTCATGTTGAGTATCTAAAATGAAAGCAAAATGTTGGCAAAGTTTGGGTTCGTATGAGGGAGGACGATCTGTTTAAAAAAAGGAACCAGCAATGGGATCGATGATTTATTGTACCGCTGTTGTAGTAGAGGCATGTACGAGGACTTCAGCCGAGACTCTTTTGAAGACTCGCGTCGGTAAGTAAAAGTGTCACTTGTTTGCATACAATACAATTCCAATAATATTTTTCATAACAAGCAATTAGATTTTCTCATGTACTCTTCTTTTTGGTCAAACTGTCCTGAACGGCATAATTTATTTTTACTGTCGGTGCTGTGATAATTTTTGTGATAACAGTATAATAAATATTCCTCAAGTCTGTGATACTATAATCGACAATAAAATGTCCTTATAAAGCCAAATTCAGGACTAGTTACCAATTCGAAAAAGGATTGAACTTTGGCTTTTCATTAAATTCTTCTATTTACTTTTGATTCTTGATTTTATCTATCACTATTTTATTGATTTTATTCTTTGTATTAAAAATTATTTTATAAATAAATAAAAAATGTTAATTCAAAATGTTGGTAATCCGAAAAATTAATGAATTCTTAGAATATTTTACGACTTTCAAACGTAATGATATGAAAATATTTGAAAAGCCAAGCTTTAAAATCTCTTTATTGAAATTTATGACAAAAGAAGAGAAGGCAGTGCTAATGAAATTGCAATGTTTTCCTAGGAGGTGTAGGCAACATCCTCGTGAAAGAAAAAATCATCCCGTTTATATAGTAACTTTATTTTAATCCATTGGACTTTTCTGCAAACTTTAGTTCTTCAAATGATTAGAAGATCTTTTTCAATATATTTCTAATCCTTTGCTTCTAGAATTTTGCCACAAAACAAAGTTTTCGGGTGAAAAAAATCATTTTTTAGACAGTAGCAGGACTCACAATCAATCAGTTTATCCTGATATTCTTGAACGTGTTTTCAAAATCAAATTTCTCTGTTTGGCATCTTCACATAATATCAGAGTTGAAATACTCAGTAAGGATTTCTAAATGATTTCAATTCTTCTGATGGCTTCCATCCGCAAACAAAATCCCGAAGTGGAAAAATACCAAAATAGCTTCCCGGTTTAATGTTGCAACATCGACACTATCGATGTTTTTCTCTCGATGGTTTCCCTTCATTGTGTAGAAAAAAATTTTTCCGGTTTTTTTCGCAACTGATATATCAAAATGTTGATTTTTGTAAAATTTGATCTGAATTTCTTGAACGTTAACACTTTATAGTTCGAAGAAGTATATTTTACAAAAAAAAAACAAACTATTTTTCATTTGGCCACATCGATGTTTTCTGACAATAATCAGAGGTATTGATGGTTTCTTTCAGTGATGAAATAAATTAAAAAAAAAAAACTGAAATATCGTTTCTTGCAACTCTATAAACATACTGAAAATATAAAAATTCCCCTCTTCCTATTCATGAAAAAGAAAGAAATGACAAAAATTTCTTCCCAACTGTAAAAGTTGTAAAATCAATTCAAAAAAATCCTCCTTTGCAACTATGTAATAAAAGTCTTGCAAATAAAAAATGTATTCTTTTGACAAATCAAAAAAAAAAAGTTTCAAACTGATTTCCTTGCTCTTCCAAACTCAATAAAAGGGTAGAAAGAAAAGTTCCTCTTCCAATGAGAAAACAAATAAAAGCAAGAATGTTCCCCCTTCCAAGTCAATACAAATCTTGACCATGCAAAAAAAAACCTTTCTCATCCAGAATAAAGATTGAAAAAAGTCCCTCTCTTCAACTCAGTAAAAATTGGAAAAAAAGAAATATTCAGAATATCGTCCCGTCCTGCTATAAAAATTTCAAAAATATGTAAATACCTTTCTCCCAATTGAAAACAGAATAAAAATAAACAAATTCCCTTCCTTCTAACTCGATAAAAATCTCAGAAATAAAATACGTGTTTCTGATTATTAAAAAAAAAAAAAATAATAATAATAATAATAATAATAATAATAGAAAACTACAATTTCTTCGGTATTCTAAATTCAATAAGAATGTATCAATGATTCCTTTTAATGTTAGATCGATGTTATTCATTCCACGTTGCAACACTTCTCCGACCTTAAATTTTATTTTACAATCAGCCTTTTGCCGTCGAGATTACATCAATTAAAAACGAATTTTCACAAAATATTAATTTTTCTCTTTTCTACCTGGATTAGAAAACCCATGGTGGTAAAAAATTAGATTCACGTAATTTATGATGTAACTTACTTTTGTTTTGACATTCTGTCATCGATATTACAGAATTGCAAAAAAGAATTTTCACAAAATCTCACTTCTTCTGTATTTTATCGTCAAAAAAAAAATTCGATGTAAATCTCCAGCCTTGTATTCGCTACCTAAGTTTCTTTGAAAAACTGTGAGTTTTGCAAACTTGAAAAATGAAATATGATTTTCTTCTGGGATGTTCCCAATGCCTCTCTTTGACCAAAGGAAAATTCTCTGTTTGCCGTAAAAAGAGACTAACTCGAACGGCGTGCACGAGAAATAAATCAGAATTTGAAAAAAAAAAGAAAAAAAAATACAATCTATTGGAAAAAAAAAAAATCTTGCTGCTGCCGTCTTGTCGTTTCTGTCGTTCTCGTTTGACTCACGTGTACAATTTTGATTACCAGACCGGGAATACGAGGGCCATCGCCGTCGCGCCGGTTCGCACCATACTAATCGTCGGGTCGGATTCGGATCGGTCTGTCGGTCTGTCCGTCGGTCTGTGTCTGTCTGTCTCTGTCGCTAGCAGGAAGCCTCGGGACCGAGAAACTCTTGGCCGTCCGTCGTCGATCTGCACGCGCGAAGATCTGCCGCCGCCGCCCGCTCGATGAGAAACACAAGTGCTGTTGTTCGCAGTGCTCTTTAAAAGCAGAAATGCAAAATGAATCATTATTTACTACTCACGATTCTTCATCGACTCACACTTATTACATCGCCCCACCTTCTCTCACTCCCTCTTGTAAAACTCTAGGACCGGTTTTCAACTGAAGACTTGAGAATCAACTTTGCTGTCTTCGACAATTTTGCGCTACTACGATATAAATATATATATATCCACTCGAGACTTTTTCTTCAGAAAATTCAAATCGAGTGTATCAAAATTTTTGGTAAGAACACTACGACTGTCCAGTTCTTTGAAGAACTTGTCTAGAGATACCGAGGCGATTATCTGCGGAGCCCTGTGTGTCCACTCTTTTTTTTCCATTCCAAAACTTTGAATTGAGATTGTTAGATGATATGTTCATCTAAATCAGTTGTGAACTCGAAATTGTGATTTTTATTCAGTGAGGGGCACGAGGGTTCCGCACTTGATCGTCTGCCTCTGAAGAGCGCCCGAATCGCAAAGACGACCAAATTAATTTGTACAATTTTGATTTTGGGGCGAGTCGATTGCAGTAAGAATCGAATAGGTTTGACAATTTTTGGGGGCTTTTATCCGCGAAAGAGAACATACGGTGGACAATGAGGCCATATTACATTAAGCTTGTTACTGACTTTTTCATCTTGCCATCACTGAGAATCCACGTGAAAGGGAATCATAAAGAAAATCAAACTTTGGGGAATGTTTTGCGAACCTTTAGGATTAATTTTCCACAAAATTTTTTAATCTTATTCTCTTTTCATTGGATTTTCCTGCATGAATATAAAGAGCGTCGTTTTTGTGATTGGTGCGTTCTTGACTAAATTAAAACTTTGGTATTAGAGACTTAGATAAATCCAATGCGCTCCTCACATACTGGAAACGCATTCTAGACATAGATATCATTTTATGAAACTAGGATTAAAATATGACCATAAATCACTCAAGTCAAGAAGAGTACAGTAACAGTTTTGACTTTTTAGTTTGTAATCCATCTTGAAGGTACCCGTTGGTGTAAGTCATGAATTTTTTTGTAAGATTCGTGTTTTTTCGATAATTATAATGATTATAGCGATAATGATGCTAAAATGTAATACAATGTAATATTTGTGGTATTCACAAAATGAACGCATCGTGTTTTTTCTGTTCACTACTGTTTCGCCGTTCCATGTACAGTTACCCAACCCCCACCACCCTTTACTTAATGATGTATTGGTTTTTTTTAGTGACAAAATCTCGGCCGCGTCTCTTCGCTGGCTTCCTGCGTCGCTCGCGTTCCGCGCTCGGTCGCGAATCGCGCAAGCGCGTTCCTCTGCTTGTTTTATCTCTTACAGCTACCCTTTTTTCAAAAATCATTCCTTCTTTCTCCTCTCTTTTTTACTTTCGGGGAATGCTCTCCACTATTTCCCAATCCCTATCCATTTGCTGTACCAAATCTTGGGGAAACGCTCTGATCGAGCCAACTTTGCAGAAGGCGGTAGTTTTAAATACATTTGATTTGTAAGCATTAATGAATTAAGAGAGGAGAAAGCTTCGCTGCAAAGATTGCTTGATCAATGGCAGAGTCTGTATTTTTTGCGCCCTGGTACTTTGCTATCGCACAACACCTTATTCCAGTGTTTATGTGTTGTCTTAGATCGGTAAATAAAGGAGCTTTTAAACTTGAAGTGTCGTTTCCTTCTGACCCAATCCTGTTTTTTTCTATTGAGTATTTAAGGTTAGGTTATGTCTACTTTCAACTGTGAACCACTTTAACGGAATAGAAAACGTCGCTGCAAGTAAAAAAAAGGGCTTTAAACTTCTTCCATCAAAGTTGAAGCAAATTCGAAAAAATAATCGGAAAATCTTAATTCTTCTGTTTTTTATGGTAAAAATAAATCGCGAGGTGAAGAGTTCTACCATTTTTAGGCTCACCTGGTGACTTTTTTGGTATCTAAGGCTGGGGGGACCCGATTTGGATTGATCGTAGTTTTCCGGAATAATTCGTGCAGAATAGCTCTGCTTTCTTATACTTCAGCACCTCTGTTGGACGGAATGTAACATATTTTCTGGCTTTATTAAACATATAACCTCAAATCTATGTTTTGAACGTTTTGACATTTTCGTGGTGTTTTTATCAGTTTTTATAAATCTTTTCAAAATTTAAGTATGAGGTGTTTCTTTCGTGACTGACTCCAGTACTGATAGGAGATGTAAATTTCGGAAGAATGGTATTATTATGCACCTTTGTACACTTTCACTATTTAGTTGCCCCCTTTCTTATTTTTTATTTCTTTTATCGGTTTTACTTTTAAGAGTATAGTAAAAGGCTCCTAACCTCACTCTTGTCACACGATTGACAAGCTTCTATTTTTAATGCGCTGAAATATACGGAAGCAGAATTATTCGATTTCGTGAATACACGAATTATTCCGGAAACCTCCGACATTTTTAATGGCTTTGATACGTCTCCCTATACTAATCCCTGTTTGTTGATAATCTCACAAAACAGGCGATATTTAAACCATTCTTTTCAAATTGAATTTACTCTGATGGCACAATATTTGTTTCAAGTCTATGTATTTGATTGGATTTGTATTAAAGCGATTCACAGTATTGCCTGCGCATGGAATAGTCTAACCTTCTAAGCTGCCAAGACTTTGTGTTGCGAATATGAATCGATGAAGAGGATTCAAGTTTGTTTCATTTAACAAAATAAAAATAAAAAATGGTAGTAGAACTGATCCCACCGGACCAAATAACACTGCAGACGAAGTCTTGGTTTACAGTGCGAATAAGTTACTTGATGCTTGTGCGAAACCGGATTACTAAACACCTTATAAAATCCAATTATATTTTTACGACCTACCCATTTGTATATTCGCTCATTACATGTTATCATTTTTGATTTTAATAAACAAGAACTTGAGAAAACCACAATTTACTGCGTAGCTATTCTTAATTAATTTATTATCCGACAACGAAAAAACATTGTACTGCTTTTAATTTGAGGTGGTTATATCACAATGTATAGTATGTGCATAGCTATGCAGAATGTAAATTGAAAAATATAATCAGGAGAAGCTTAATGATTGAAATGATATTCTTACAACTATAATTCATAACAAGAATAATTTGATAAATAAGTTGTAGCAAGAAAGATACAATCTTTCAAAGTAAGCGATGAACAGCATCTACTATAGCAAAATCATCAAATTGCTGGTTTCTAATTAATGTTGCGAAAAAACTAACGGGTCACACTTTTTGGACTAAAAATATATGTTACAAGATCACCGTATCTAGCACCGTTTAGTTTTTCGGAAGAGATCCATGGTTGCCAAGATGTTGAAACAAAAAAAAACTAAATTTTCACTCCTAGCGCTATACCTGCCGTGTATAAGAGACGGACTTTCATAAACAATACCTTGAAAACTAGACGGCCCATCGATCTAAATATTCGCACAGATTTTTATTTATTTATAAACTTGAAGTCCTGAAAGTTTCAGAAAGATGGCGTGGTTTTTGCTTTGCGATAAAACCACCTTAAGATCGAAGATTTTTTCAAATCTGTAAATTTAGACATGTAAGTGTTGCGACCCAGCAGCACGTGAATTCCTAAGGAAGGTAAATTTTGAAGTTCTTTTCTAAGGGTGGAAACTGGCTACACCTTCAGAAATTTCCTTGTAACGATAAAGTCGGTCCTCTAAACGTAAGAGTAAGATACTTTAAAAGCAGATTCTTTTTACTCTTAAACGATCTAGTTTAACGCTGAAATGATGTCTGAGCTATAGTCACTGTAAGATTACTTTTACCGTGAAACGGTTCTTGGATTAACGCTTGGAGTATGTACTTTAATTGTGAAAGTATTGCATTTTAAAGCATGGTGTTGCTATTCCACGCATGCGCACATACATGCAACCTTGAACGGTTCGATGCTTCCAAATAGTTTTACGGTAAAAGTACGTCACACTTTATCCGTTTAACTGCATCTCCTATGCGTTAAAGTAGAGTCGCTTATCGTTCAAACGATTCTTAGTTAAACGACTCGTGATTTAACGGTAAAAGTATCTGTTTCCAACTCTAATTCTCAAACGATTTCATTTTAACCGTAAAAGTGTTCCTTTATCGCTGAAAGGACATTTCTGAGAGTGTAACAGGAACTAAATTTTGAATTTTGTTGAGAATTTCATTGTGATTTTTTTGTCTAGAAGGATAAAATTTTCCAGAATTATGGATTTTTAAGGAAAATTCGAGGAGAAAATAAGCTGCAAAATATTTGCTATCAAGATTTAGTAAAGCAGAACATACTTGTTGTTTCATGAGACTCACTCTTTTTCTTTTATTCGAAATCGAAATTAATAGATACACCTAGTCAGCTGTCTATTTCCTTTTTCAGAATTTTATTGACAGGAAAAAGTCGCAAAGTAGGTAAGTTGGGATATTTTTGAAATTTTGATATAATTTGATATATATTTGAACTTAGTGACATAGAGGAAAATAGGTAAGAGTCAACGATCACAAAATTTCCCCACTATGCTGATGCGGAAGTAGAAAAATATTTGTTATTTAATAGACAATTTTGTTATTAGATGTTTGAAGCGATGGGCATCTATTGTACTCGAAAATAACTTCTGCGCATCGGCTATGTGTGAATCAATTTTGAGCAAAATTCAATCGCTTTGTGATATTTGATTACAATCTTTTTGGGCGTGTCCCTGTTTCAATTGAGGCCACTATGTTCCCCTTAATAAGGTAGTGGACCCAGTACTCGATTGCAATACCCATTATAGTTAATCAATATGAGGAATAATAATATTCCAAAACTGAATTTTCAGCAGCCCAAAAGAATTCTCCGTGAAGAATACACTTAAAATGCATGAGACAATACGGGTGGTGAAATATTTAATGTTTCATTCATGCGTATTTGAGTGATGATTACCGTCTAGGTTGTGACCAGGCAGATGCCAGTCAAAACTTAGTGTGACGGGAATGTTGACGGAAGCCGAGTGGCGGCGCTGACTGCACTTTTAGACCGACAGTTTGTAAAATACATAGTAAAAGTGTCATCAGTGTTAATTTTTTATTTTTTTAAGAACATAAACGGAAGTATCCGATTTTCCTGTACTTGGAAATAAAAATCCAATGTTTTGAGACGTTGAATTCCTCGAGGTTCTATTAAATCAACGCCATCAATGAGATATAAGTGCGTTGTTTTTGTATGCAGTCGGGATATGTGACTTGCTCTGGAAAAGTGCAAGTTTTCACTAAGTTATTAATATCTGGCAAAAATCTATTAAAAGAGCTAATTTTAAATTAGAGAACCGGGAATTACATAATGCAACCTAGACAGGTAAAAATTGTACCGTAAAAATACGAAAAATGAAACCTTTCTTTTTATGAATTGAAGAGTTTTTATCATTTGATTTGAAGAATGTTACGTTCCTTAGTCTGATTTTGAAATTTTTTTTAATAGTAGTAAAACTATTTATTAAGTAATGAGATTTACATACGTAGGAAATTTTGCCAAGTCGTTGCTCTGTGAAATTTTTTTAGCCGACTCAAGTTGGATAATGAACAAGAACAAAACATGGAACGTGAACTTATTCGACTTGAAAATTGCATAGTTGTAGTTAAAAACCATTTATTTGGTTTAAAATTGATCTTTTCGAGTAAAAATTAATGTATCTGTATGAAAATTTAACTATTTTAGTTGAAGCTCCTTCGTTTTAGTTGGAAACTTGGAGCAGAAGAAGCGAGCAAAACTTGCTACAACTTGAATTCTTCAAATTCGCCAATGTGTGTATAATTATATAAATTAAATATATTATTATGTATCTACATAATTGAAATACATGAATAATTATGTCCCTTAATAATATTTCATTCATAACTACTTGAATATTGCTTACAAATATACTTTTTAATTTTCCAACTTTATATCATTTATTTATTCTATGAATCCTATGATTTATAATAAACGTTATAAGTATTCGATATATTTTTATAACATAATTAATTTGTATAGATGGCTTCATCTTTCACAGGTTTAACATAATCAAGCAAAATAAATCTTCCAAATATGGAGAGAAATATAGAATTTTATGATATGGTTGAATTATTATTAATTTTATCAATCATTAAAAATGTCAAAACTAAAAAAAAATTCAATTGAAATCTACTCTTTTTATAGTTTACAATATTTACATATGTCAATTATAGTGGAATTATTTGGTACACGGAGAGAACTGTCTAGCGAAAGTAGCACCGAAGTTCGTCCTTTATTTGCACGAAATTTCAACGCGCTTGT
>WSXT02098945.1:0-11501 GCA_011762715.2 Neuroterus valhalla
TACAAAATAAAATTTGGGGGCGTTTTGAGATTCTTCTCAAAGAGAAGACATTCTTGAAATTTGTCACTTTTAACAACAAATATAATAACACGTATTTTAAAAAACACTGGAACAATAAATGTATCTCAAATATATATTATCCTCTCAATAATCATCAGTGTGCCATAAGAATCTGAAAAAAAAAATTTTAAAGAACATATGGTTTCGTGAACAGTGCTTCCAGTGAATGTATGTTACATGACACCTCTTTTGTCAGGTAGGCTAACTGTGCAGTAAAAATCTGTCAGTGAGAAGAAGAATAATTTGAGGTCAGAGGGAAGTTCGTGTTTGCGATGTCGCTACGCTTTCTCATTGTCAAGGCTGACGGTTACAAATTCATTACTAGACAGAGTTCACTAATTCACTGCTGTCACTTTGTTAAGATACAATTTGCATGGACAGAGAATTAGAAATCAAAAATCATTCTTCACACCCTAGGAAGCCAATTTGCGAATCTCCCAGGTCAAAACAAAACTTATCTGACTTTCTGTTTCAATATTGGGTTCGATGATGATGGTGCAGATACTTGATCTTAGTTTTATGATTCAACACTGATTTGAAAATTATATATTGTATGTAGAAAAATGATAATACGCCTCAACAAGCCTAGAAACTGATTTGTAGCTTCTGAAATCTTCCACATATTTATCAATTCAGAAACTATAAGGGATTCAGAAGTTATGAATTATTCGGAAATCATCAGCAAATCGATAAGTAAAATTTGACCTACGAATGGATCATACCATCAAGATTGTCTTTTCATATGTGAAAGCCAATTTGTTATAGAAGAAAGTTGAGTCTGTCTCATAAAAAAAAAATAGAGTTGAGTAATTTATGAAATAGAGCTATATATTTAGTGTCTACTCTCTGTGTAGTTATCGATGATAAATTATCTGTTGATTGCGAAGACTGCCTTTGAGAAAATGAGCGATTTTGAGTTTATCAGGAAATTTCTTTCATCTCGAAAATGACGATGAATTCGATCTTCGAAATATTTTGTTCTACTTTGTTAGTTTGAAAAAATTTTGTATTTGATGTATCTCGGAAATGGTAGGTTTTTGGGAAAATTTGTAAAGATAAAAAATGTTGCTAAAATACCAAAAAAAGCGTCTTCTCGTTTTTTGGTACAGAAAAATCTTTTGATCTCAAAACTGTCAAAAGTAAGTTGTTTGTCTCAAAAAAACCTACAAAATTGATACAAAAGCTATTCTTGTCTGACTTACCGTCCACGAGTTATGGCGTGACAAACCTGTCACCGTAGATTTCCCATTCTTTCCGACGGAGGCGACGTTAGTGTGGATACAAAATAAATCATTACTTTAGACTGAATGAATAATTTTTTTGTAAGTAGAACTTTTAAAAGTCATTTTTAAAATTTTATATCAAACGAGCTGTACAAAAGTGTGCTAATAATTGTTGTTGAGCGTGCAACATGGAAAATTCGCTTTCTTTGTTACTTGAGTTCCATCTATTAATTGCACATTTCATCGCAGCATGTCATTCTAATGAGAAAAGTTGTAAAAAACATTGCCCCCAACATTTTTTGTTCTTACAAATTTTCCCAAAACCCTACCATTTCCGTGATACATCAAATCAAAAAATTCTTTGAGTTTTCTCAGAAACCGGCCCCTGAACGATCCCGCATTTTTCAGGTTAAGTTTTTTGAATGCTCTCCTAGCGATTTCCGCAAAAAAAGTTTTATGGTATTTTTTCTCAAAAACGGAGCATGATCGTTTTCGAAAGCTCTGGAAAATGGCATTCTTTCTAGTAAACTAGCATTCCTTACGAGTTTCTCTAGAATTCATTTTAACTGTTCATAAATTTCCATTTTTACATTCTCATCATAATGAGAAGGTATTGGTTTTATGTGAAAATTGACTTTCGCGGAATTTATAAAATCTCCACGTTTTGAGACCTCCTGATTCTGAAAAAGTAGTTCTTACGTTGATGTCTGTCTGTCTGTTGTCGTTGTCGTCGTCGTTGTCGTTGTTGGTGTCTGTATACTCTATAACTTTTGAAAGACTACTCGGATTGGATTGCTCTTTGACACACATTTTGAGGGATCAAATCGACAGGTCAAGTTCGTTAACCAGCTATTTTGGATGGAAAATGAAAGAGCGGGAGCATTTTGAACATTTTTTCGAATTTTTTTTTTCCAAGACTCAAAAATTGTAAGTAAGTTTTCTTGTAGTAGGTGGAAAATGAAACAATTTATCCTCACGATATTTTTTGATAAAAACAAAATTGTCAGAGTTGTGGCATTTTCAAAATCCAAAAATATAAACGAAAATCAGAATTTTGAGCCAAATTAAGCAAGATTGAAAAGAAAGACAGTGAGAAAAAATGTTTTTTCATGAGAGCCCTACAAGGTGGTGAATACGACTTTCTGGATTTTCTCAAAAAATCGAAAATTCTCATTTTGATCGCACAAAAAAAAAGGAAAATAATCTGTTAACCCGATAACTTTCGAAAGAATGATCATATCTGATCGTGCCTTGGCACCCATTTTGAGGAGCCAAAAATACAAATCGAGTTCGTTAACTTTCTGTTCTGGATCAAAAATAGAAGAGGGGGAGCATTTTGAAAAATTTTTTGGATTTTTTTTCCAAGACTCAAAAATTGTAAGTACGGGTTCTTGTAGTAGGTAAAAAGTGAAACAATTTATACTTATGATTTTTCGAAATAAAAACAAAATTGTCAGTGTTGTGGCATTTTCGAAATTCGAAAATATAAACGAAAATGAGAATTTTTAGCCAAACCATGCAAGATATGAAAAAAAGTTTGGACAAAAAAATGTTTCTTTTCGGGAGCCCTCAAGGATAATCTTTACAATTTATCGAGTTTATCGAAAGAAAGAAAATTCGAATTTTGGTCGCACAAAAAATAATGAAAAAAAGAAAGATTCATTTTTTAATCAAACTATGCAAGCTACGGGAATACATACATCAACTAAACTTGCGCACCAAAAAAAGATCTACAAATTTGGTAAAATTAACTTTTTGATAGGACGAGTAGTTTTTGCTTCATTTATAAAATACCATAAAATGAATTCATTTCAATCAGGAAAAATAACTATAAAAATGAAATAATAAAATTTTTTAAGAATAGACTAAGGCTTACACTGAAGATTGATAGAGAACAGTTATTCTCCCAAAAGAATATCTGTAAATTCGTTATAATTTTTCCCATTGGACGCGTGGTTTTTGTTCCAATCGTAAAAAATATAATTAAAAATTGAATTTCTAAAAAAACTACATAAAATGTGAAAAAAGTAGGCAACAAAACTTCTCTTCCGCTTCGGACAAACTTTGATCGAGTGCGCAGCACGAGACACTCCATGAGAATGTATTCGTTAAAACCGGAGAAGCTTTAACAAAAGAGAATTCACACTCATTAAATTAAAGTAGTAGACATTTCGCTTTTGAGTTCACAAGCTCTATATGAAACTGAGGGAGGTACAAAGGCCAAGCGCGAGGTGAATTCATAACCGAGCGCGGAGCGTGAGGTGAGATTTCCATCGAGCGCGAGGCGCGAGATCCGGAAGACGCGCGCTCTAGGCGCGCTCAAACTTGCGAGCGAAGCGCGCGATGAGAATGTGCCCGCGCGGCGGGCAGATTTCTTTAACTTTGGAAAGTGCTTTTCCAAGATATCTCAGTATATCTTCCTGGTATACAGATATTTTTGTAACTTTGAAACTACAATTCTCTTCGAGAATATTTGTATTGAAATGTCAGAAAACGAAAGTGGACAAAGAATAAGGAAATAACTTTTGTTTCCGTTTGAATATTACATATTATTCATTATTACATAATCAATAAACTGATTAAACTTGCGAGACGCACAGTGGGGCAAAATGAAAAAACGATGTTCAAAATAACCTGTAGGTCAAAATTCTCAATCGATTTTCAATTTTTTTTTCAGCATTAGATTCTTAAGGAATCTGTCGAGGCCAATTTTTAAATTTTTGTTGGTTTTAATTTTTATGGAACTGGAAATAGCGGAAAAAAATGTTGCTCAAAAAAGTTTTTTTTAACTCTATGTGAAAATTTTTCTTTGTGGCGTCAGGCCTCAGGTTTAATGCAGAAGGGTCAGCGGAAGAAAAAAAATTTATTGATATGGCAAGTTATTTGTTAGAAACAAATATTTGCAACAAAAAGCCAGTATGATGTATTATGTTCTTGTGAAGTATATTTATGCATCGAAATCGCTCGTTTAGAGCAATGAGGGGAAATGTGATCATAAAAATGTAGTATCCGATATAATTTTTTAAATTTATTAACAATTATTTTAAACAAATGCATGATTTGAACATTTTATGCAAGAACACACCAAATTCTCTTGCGATTGTCTTCGAATCTCTATGTCTGTGATTCACTATGATTTATTTTTGTCATCTGATATAATTTGTTGAATTTATTAACAAATTCATGATCTGAACAGGTCTAGGCAGAAACGAACCGAATTTTCTTCCGATTTTCTTCGAATCTCATTGCCTGTGATACACATTGATGTATTTTTGTGACCTGATATAATCTGTTCAATTTCTTACAAAAATTATAAACAAATGCATGATTTGAACAGTTTTAGGCAGAAACGAACCGAATTTTATTCCGGTCGTCTTTGAATATCATTGCCTGTGATGCTCACTGATATTTTTCAGCTCAAAATATCATTCAATATTTTTATAATCGAATCATTCGAACAAAATTTGCATGATGGAAATTTCATGATATTCATCTATATTATTCGTTTTTGAAGTTTACAAATTATATCAGATGACAAAAATACATCAAAGTGGATCACAGGCAATGGGATTCGAAGACAATCGGAAGAATATTCGGCTCGTTCATGCTTAAAACTGTCCAAATCATGCATTTCTTTGTAATAATTATTAATAAATTGCAAAATTTATACCAGATACCACATTTTCATGATCAAATTTTACCTCATTGCTCTAAACGAGCGATTTCGATGCATAAATATACTTCACAAAAACATACTACATCATACTGGCTATTTGTTGCAAATATTTTTTATAACACATAAATTGACATATCAACAAATTTTTTTCGCTACTTGGAGCTCTATAAAAATTTAAACGAAGAAAAATTCAAAAATCCACCTCGACAGATTTCATAAGAATTTAATGCTGAAATAAAAAAGAAATAAAGAAATTGAAAATCGATTGAGAATTGTGACCTACAGGTTATTTTAAACATCGTTTTTTCTTTTCGCCTCACTGTGGGACGTTGCTTTCTCACCCTAGTTCAAGCATGGACAACAATTTAATAACAAAAGTTTCTAATAATCGAAATATCAAAATGGGTACGTGACGTTCAGGCGTCGCCGTTTAGGCGCAAGGACGTTTAGATTCTTGACGTCTAGGCGCTGGACAAGTAGGCGCACGACGTTTGGGCGCCGGGACGTTTGAGCGTCGGGATGTTTAATTTTTTTTGACGTATGTAACCAATCTTCGTTTAAATATTTTATGGAACTTAAAAGGGCCAACAAAAAATCATTCATTATCCGCTGGCATACTAAATAAATGCTACATGTGATGTTCTGTACGCTACAAGTTTGGGAAATAATTCAATCATTTCTTCGTTCAAATATTTTATGACCCTAAGAAGTTCATATACTGAAAATTGGCCCTTTTCAAGGCCACTAGGTATTCAAACAAAGAGTTATTGCATGCGTAAATAAAATTAAACATCCCGGCGCCCAAACGTCCTGGCGCCTGAAAGTCCAGCACCTAAACGTAACGTATCGATCAAAATTATTTATCATTCAATGGAAATAAGATACTCTTTAATTTGTAGAAAAAGCATGGAAAGGATCTCTTCATGCATTTAACAGGTGGTATGGGTTCCGTTTTGCGAATCTCGTTTCCCTGAATAAGTGAATCGTACATTTAATTAATTCATAGCGTGTTTTTTGCTAGGCGTATTTCTTCCCAGCAATAACGAGTGACACGTCGAGGATAATTACCAATTACTGGTACGGGTGCTCGCGGCAACTGTGTATCATTCTTTCGCAGCTCACGTCTTTTAATCTCACACGTAATTCCCGACTTTGTAACTCTCAGTCTGAACTTTCTTCTCTGAGGTTCTTAACTCGCTTGCAAAAAAAAAAACAATAAATGAATACTTTTTCTGTACAGGAATAGATACATAATATGAAATCATTATATGCATATGAAGAGGGCGGAAAATAGCATGTTCCGTCAGTTGGCTAGAAAAACGGGCGAAAAGGGCTACTTTGCGCACTTTGTAAATGCACAAGATGCAGGTTGAACAACAATTTCATCACAGCTCGCTGCTTCCCTGAATTGGAGAAGTGGTCTCTGTTTGGATTTGTCTAGTTAAGTAGAGCGAAATTCTTCAAGTACGAAAAGTAATAAACAAATCCTTATCCAATTTTTCTGCTACAAACCGGAGTCAATTTGATACATAATGGACAATCCATCTGCATCAGAGATCATCTAGAAACCTAAACATTGTAATTGAAAGTACTGAAGTAAAATACGAGGGGAAGAAAAGTCCAAGAGAAAGCGGGTCGCAAATTAAAACTGGCAATGTGTAGGAAAATGGGTTTGGTCTTCATGCCATAAAAAGTCGAGACAAATTGTTTACGTAATAAGTGAGCTACATAAGTGTAATATAGTTTCTAGGAAAAAATAATTCTTTGAATGTTACCTTAGATTTACCGTTTTTCTCCCGCGTAATTTTAATCTCCAATGATATCGTTTAGTTAAATTATATTTTCGAAGATGAAGATAGTATGAATATAAAGTTAAAGTTTTATTATCATTTTATTTCAAACATAAATTGTGAATGCTGGATGAATTTTTATGCCAAGATGAGATATTGAGAAGATCTTGAAACTTGCTTATTATGGGAAGTGCAGTATAGAGTTAATATACATATTGCATGCCTCGAGAGGTCAGCGGATGGACTGCTCACCTAAACACATTCAAGTCATGGGAAACGCCTAGGCGGAAAAGGAATTTCAGAATCATCTTTATTAAGGCAACTGCCTGTTATGAAAACCTCATAAGAAATATGTTGAAGGATGTTGAACATTGATTGCGTTTTTAATGAGACTTTTTTCTAGGAAATAATTAAAATTATTTACGTAAAAGTTTTATTCTTATCACTAGTTTCATATTTAGTACGCAGAAAAAATGTTCCCCTTGACTTAGCTATACTTCTAGTTCGAAAAAATATACAAATTATCTGGAAAAAGGAATGTATTCAAATAAGATTTCAATATCCTGAACTTTTTGAAAACAATTTTTCCCACGTGCTGTGGCTCAGTATAAAAATAATATAAAATAACAGTATAAAATAATGTAATAAATATAATAAACTTTATAATCCGGTGAAAGTAAAATTATCAATATAATTAATATTATGTTTGATTTGTGCATAAAGATACCCTCCAAAGCTGTAATAAAATGAAAAAATTGTGCACGCATGTGAAGGTAGAAAACACGTGTAACGTGAAATAGATTGTAGCATCAAAAAATCGAAACATGACGTTATCTATTGGCTGCTTACTCACCCTAGATAACGTGAAATGTTCAAGTATCTGTCAATAAACTAACTCATATCGCCTTCTATAAGAAAATTATAAAACTTGGAATAATTATAAATCTTTGTCCTATGATAAACATTCAATTTGCAATACAAAAATATTGAGGTAATTAATCAAGACAAAAACTATCCTTTCCGGTTAGTTAGGCCAAATTATACACAGTATACACACAGTGTGTTGTTACAATTGAGTTATGGGAAAGTAATGATTTTAATGAAAATTAATATAGTTTTTTTTTAGCTCAAATAATGTTGATTAATTATCCTTTTCTGATTCCAATTATCGGAAATTTATTCATCAAAATTGAGTAAATAATGTTGCAAGAATATTGAACATTCATTTGAAACGTCCATTGATGGAAAATGGGGCAAATTCAAAAGGGATCATTTTTTGATTGAACTAAAAAAATATTCACAAGTGAGGACCAATTGTGTTTTTTATTTGTTTCGGCCCGCATTTTCCGAAATACAAGCTTATTATTGAGCAACTTATTTGCTTTAATATTAAGATGCGCTCCTAATCCAGTTGTGAGAAGAATGACTTCAAACACTATAAGTCAAATTGCAGAAAAATGAATATTTTATAATTTTGTTTGACAAGAAACTTTCTTGAAACAAACATGCGTGCGAATATTTATATTTTTTGTTTTACCTAATTTCCATATAAGAATATGAAATCAATATTTCATCGTATCTGATGTCTTAAATAATAAAAAAGAAGAGCAAGGACAATATCAGGTTCTCAACAACAATCACTGCGAGATTTCAAAGAAACATCTTTACACCTCTTATTTTTGAATGCGAAACAAGAATTTAAAAATTTGAAAGAAGAACCAGATTATGTGTTCTTCATCATTATATAAATAAAAAAAATATGTTAAAAACTTAAAAATTTAAAGTGAAAACGTCTGGACTCAAACAGCAATTCGGCAAAAAATTTTAATTGTTTGTTCTAAAAAATAGAATGGTTATAAAGAAGAAATAACTCATAAATTGATAGTGCATTTCAGAATGTTAATTCGAAATTATCGAAAGAAGACACTAATAATGATGATACATCATGAGGGTTCTGAAAAATATAATTTTTTTGAAATCGATTATGATATCACCAAAGTTCTGCGCATGAGGAAAATTCGTTTGAAGAAATTCTTATTAAAGAATTATATTATTTGTTAATTTTTTCATTCTTCCACAGTCAAGTATAGTTGAATTGTAGGTAGTTATATTTTTGAAAATATAATTCAATATTTTTCATATTTAAAAATCTTATATTTACAATTGATAAATTTTCAAATTTGATGAAATTTAAACAATTTAGGATTGAAGATTGGCAGAATTTGAAAATTTTGTTGAAAAATGTTCATGATAAACTTGATTATAGTTTTTCAAAAAGTATTTCAGTTAACTTTATATGATCCTAGAACAATGTAAAAATTAAAGCTTTTGCAAAGATAATTGCTAAAGTTAGATCAGCAAAAACAGATTTTTGCTCAAGGATTTCCTGAACAAATACTCACAGTTTGAATGATGGTTCCTGCGATACAGATTCTTGTTATCTCGACCGAGGCTTTGATTGTTTTTTCAAACCATACATCTTATAACTTTCTCATCAAATTTATAACGTCACTCAAAATCTTACCAATTCAATGTTGATCCATAAATATTCTTTGAAGCCCTTGAGATATTTTACCATTTTTTACAGTCTCTAGAAATTATTTGAAATCGCTTGACATTTTTTGGAATCTCCTAAGATCCCATAACATTCTTTTTAGTCCCTCAAATTGGTCTAGCACCCCTTGAGGTTTTTTTTAATTCTGCATTGTCCTCTCAAAATCACCTAAAATAATTAGAAATCCCTTGTTATAATATGATTGAATATTTCATTAACACCAAATGGACCCGGAAATCGTTTTCCGGTCCAAGTTCGGACCAGGGATATTGGGAACCGCAGAATTGCATGTCGCCATCTATAATTCTGATGCGGTCAAAATGTAAACTAGCAAAAATGGATGAATTTCATTTTTTGCATGAAAATGTATTCACGATTTTGTTTACAATTTAGAATAATAAATAAACAATTCAAAAATGTTCCCATCGAAAACAAACTGTTTCGGATGGAATATTTACCATATACAGTGAAAAAACACATTCACTGTCAAAACTGATTTCTTTCAAGATAAAATTTATTTCACTACATCATGTAAGTTCCAATAAATTATAATATTGAATGAATTTTTATTCGTGCATAAATAAACTCGAGTCATTGTATATCAGTTTATAAGAGAAATATTTAATACATAGAAAGTGGGATCTCCAAGTTTTAGGTTAGATTTGATATTTCAGTTCTGAAATGATAATTACTCATATTCTCTGTTGATATGGTGAAATATTAGTTTCTTCGAGAAAAAAAACAGTTTGAACAAAGAACGTGCTTCTTCACTCTATATGATGACAATTTAATTTTGAACCTTTTTGTTTTCGATAAATAATAATTTTCAATACTAACTATTTAGTTTATGCTTCACAGAACAATTTTAAAAACACTTTTATGCATAAATTAAAATGTATCCTAAAAATTGGACCTCCTTGCTTGTTCGCGACTGTAGCACAATCTAGATTTTAGATCCCGCAAAATTCAGATTCCGCTTGGACGAAAAATTCAAATCCCGATTGGAATAAAAAATTCTGGTTCAATAGACCGGATTTATTTTGGTCATTGCTTGGACCAGGTTTCTGCTCCGATGGACCAGAATCCCGGTCAAAGGGATTTAGAGTGCATGATTTGGAAAATTGCTGCATTGTTTCCACTACAATAAAGAAACTTGTTGTATTTAGAAAACCAACTGCATGCTTCCTATCCTTAATATTTAGAAAATAGTGAATTTTCTCAAATATTTGATAACTTTCAATTTATTAAAACATGGGTCAAAATGTTCGATCTAAAGTTTTTATAATGGAATGCTCCTCATATTTCAATTAGGACTTAACAATCTTCACCTTTTCAAATTTCAATAAACGGCCTGATTTATCTATAAAGTTATATCGAAAATTCTTAGATGAATGTAACGGGACGCATTACATTCATGGGCGCGTCTTCAATGGCGAGGCCATTTATTCATCTTGACATTTCCTAGTTTAATGTCAGCCAATCCTTAACTTTGCACCACAGCTTTGATCCGTGAGGCCATTGTAGATAAGTATCAATATTTTTCCCAGTGTCAGGGATCCTCTTCATGGTTGAAGAAATCACTCTAAACAAGGTTAATGAACTCTTTCCTTATCTGATTTTCAATTGTTTCAGGTTTTGCAGACACATTTTTTTAAACTTCATGACAAACTTTGAAAATATCGGTGCAAAGTACTATGGTTGATGTTTCTCTTGCAGGGGTGCTATATTCAAATACTAAATCAGTTTCAAGCACATTAATAAAGTGTAAATATTCTTTGAATGCTATTAATCGATATTGACAGAGAAGGTAAATGATTTTGTTTAAATATTCCTAAAACGATGATTATCCAGTCTTCTTGAAAAACGAATGATGGACTTACATACAGAAATGATATTTAAGATTTTTATGAAGAAAAAATTGTAATTAGTATTACTCTTCCATACGCTTCTTTTATCCTCCTCGCAATAAGTTCATTTTTGCCTTAGTTAAGCGCAATTTGTGACCACACATTTCATGGTAATGAAAACATTTTTTTTTTTCAATTTTTGAATTATGAATTATGAAGAAGCAGAATTTTTAATCACTGCTTCTTTCATAGGCTAGGCTATATGCGATGAGACTAGGGGTGTTCGATTTCGATTCGATTCTTAAAAAAATCGATTTTTGTCGACCAAAAAATCGATTTTTGAATCGATTC